>RQWE01000004.1:0-201483 GCA_004028395.1 Leptographium galeiforme
GAATTAACGTATTTAAGATACGGTTAATTATTTAATAAAACTAGGCTACTAAATTAGTTACGCCTTACGGAAGTGTGTACATTTGCAAAAGTCCGATTCTAGTCTTAAAAGTTGTTATGTTATAGGACTTTAAAGCAAGTAGAATCTAATCGTATTTAAAGAAAAGGTTAATAAGACTAATTAGTTAACACATAGCAATATCTTCTAAAAACTTATTGGCGGCTAGCGGGATAAAGGCGTCCTAAATTGTAAAGGCGTTATACCTAACCGCATTGTTAATAAGCCTAAGTCCTTTATCCTTTTTCTTAATAAGGAACTAATAGTTACGGTAGGAGGCATAGCTATCTTTAAGCACACTATAATCTTTCCTAGTTTATAGGAGTGCTACTACTTTCTTACGAAAGGCACAGGGAATAGGTACTGTCCTTAACTACTACGCGTTATAAGGGACGGTTTTAATTACTTGTAAGGGAGCTACTTCGTCCTTAACTCTTTTAATTTTAAAGAAATCCTATAATAGTGCTGCTTCTTAATTAGACAAAATGCGCGTAAACAGGGCCCGTTCTTCCTACGACAGGTCTAGCGGGAGTCCTTTTAGTATTAATAAAAGCCGATTAGATGTAAGTTAAAACCCTTGTAGTCGCTTGTTAAATCGCAGCGTAATAAATGCTTTAAATTTTAGTAGCTTGTGTTAAAGGTTGTTTTAAACTTTCGCCTATTCCTTACTCCTCTAGTCTGGGTCTCCTAGGGGCGTTAAGCTATCTAAGGGCTAATCGTTAAGTAGCTAAACTTTATTAGCTTTCCGCTTATAAAGCGTGTTAATTAAAACTGTGTTTAATTCCTTATCCTTATTTATTACTATTCTTAGCGCGGCCTCGTTTACATGCTTAGGGTTAACGATAGCTAGAATGTTATAAAGGTATTCTGCTTTAACTCGCCTAATTACTTTATTGTTATTATCTAAAGGAAAAGGAGCTTTATAGCTAGCGTTAGTAATGTTTAATCGGTCTTTAATAAGCCTAAGAAAAGTAGTTACATCCTCTTTTCCCTACTCTTACCTTTCTAAGGGGATTAACTAGACAGTAACTATCCCTAGTTAATTGCTATCTACTCGTTTAAAGCGTTATAGCGTTTCGTTACTCTAATAGGATTAAGGCTAATTACTAGCTGCTAGTTTTTAAAGATTATGCTACTATATAAGGTTGTATTATTACCGTGCATAAGGGTAAACTTCGTGTTTAGGATAAAAGGCATGCTAAGTAAGATTAGGTTTATACTACGTCGTTTTTAAAAAACGAAGAAGTATACTATAATAAGGAACCCTTCGATCTATACTAGTCCTTAAGCTTCCTTAATAAATCTTTCTTCTAATCCGTACACTCCTTAAGATGTTACCGTCGTTAGCGTTACCGCTAAGTTAGCACTCTTTACGGTGTTAATGCTAATTATATTTACTTAAGAGCTGCTATCTATAATTACTTTCGTAACCGTCCCGTTTAAATTTATTAGTCTAATGTTAATAAGGATACGTAGTAGTTCCGTTAGACGCGTAGGTTTCCTAAGTGTAAGAGTCCTCTAATTAGATAAGACAGGCAACACCTTATAAGTGTTTATAATTAGATTTGTCTTTGCTTCCTAGCTATAGGTGTTAAGGACAAGGGATCTGTCTGTTTCGTTGTCTTTTATCTAAAGCTTTAATATTGTATTAATGGCTAAATAAAGGACTCCTGCCTCTATAGGTTCTAGCTAAACACGCCCGTTCTTATTAATGTATACTGTGCTTTTTACCGCAATAGCAACGTTAACAAAATATGTTAAGAGGTAGGCTGCGATCGGCTTGCTAAGCTTTGCTAGTTTAAACATTATAACTTTAACCTTTATGTTTAGGATGTCGTTTACGACTTCCTTAACGCGTAGGGGCCGTACTAGTCTTGTCGGCCTAGCCTTACCCTTCTTAGCAGTTTTCTTTCTACTCTCTCCCGTTAGTTGTGTCGCTTTTAGTATTTAGTGTGGTGTGTATAAAATCTAATTAGGTTCCGGTCCTATAGACTTAGAATTTTTAGGTAGCGTTAGGAGCGGCTCTGTATAGGTCTATAGTACGTCTGTAAAGATTTTATCGTCGTTGCTAGTTTTTACGTTCTTAAAGCGCACTCTCTTATTTGTAGTAAGATTAGTCTCTACCGTTATTTTAGACAGTGTTAGTGTGCATTTTATAATGCTACGCAGGCTAGGCTAATCGTATAGTAATAAGGTAAGGGAGTTAATGTTATATAAAGTCTAATTGTATTTTATAAGCTTAACAGTGTTAACTTTTGCTATAGGCGCTAGGGCGATTAATTAGGGAATAATCGGGCCGTTTTAGTTCCTTATAGTAAAGAGGTAGAGCATACCGACGTCTACCCTAATGCCTTACGCTATTGCTCTCGCTATTCCTTCTACTCCTTCCTAGTCTAAGTGCCGTGTAAGTAAAGACTAGACCACGTTCTAAATGCGCCTAATCTTCTTAAAACGATAAAACAGGGCTTTTAGCACATCTTTACTACGCGTAGGGTCCTTAATGCCAATGTATAGCCTGCGCTCCTTAGGGACGTAGAACGAAATTAAGTAGCTTTTGTTTTATTAAGCCTAATCGTAGTTATACATTTAGTGCCTTAAGTTATTGTAGTAAAAGTAAATTCTAACGAATTTTATGTTTTACGGTGCTCGCCCTAGGCCTTAGTATCTTTCGCTACGGCTACTATATCCTTCTCCTTAGTTATACCTTTAGGGCTAGTACCCTTACTATCCTCCCCCTTAATAGTTAACGTTAGCGTATTCGTTTTGTATGCTATACTAAAGGTACTAATCGGCTTACTAGTTAGAGTAAGGGTTTTAGGAGGAAGGCTAACTAGTCTACGGTTGTAATGTTCCTAATTGGTTTTAGACGGCGATAACTGCTTTAATTAGTTTAGTCTAATTAATGCTTATCTCCTTAAATTTCCTAATAAGAGCATTAAGACCTGTGTTGTTTAGAGCTGCTAATGCTATGGTAAGTAGCGTAGTCGTAGGTTCTTAGCTAGTTAGGACGAGTATAGGTGGCAGACTAGGAGCCGTAGCGGCAGGTTAAGTTGTCTTAGTCTAAGTTTAGGTTTTTAGGGCGGGCTAATTAAAGTCGTCATCGTCTAAATTTACTTCGCTATGGTTAAGGCGTAGTGCCTCTTGCTTAAGGAAGTTTTTAATAATAAAGTTAAATTCTTTAAACAAGGTGTTTTTTAGGTCTTTTACGTTAAGCTTGCTAATAGCGTAAAAGTGCTAAGAGGCGTCCTTTAAAAGCTTTTTAATAAGGCGTTTCGTGTAAATTGTTATGCTTGCCTTCGTCTTTACCTTGTATAAAAGACCTTTAAACTTTCCTAGTGCTTTAGCGAGTTAAATTAGATTAAAGGGGAGGTCTTTAGCAAGCTAGTCGTCGATGCAGGACTAGGGGTCCCTGCTATAGCGCGGGTCTTTAGACTAAAAGTGCTCCTTTGTCTTCTTTGTAAATGTCGTCTATGCAGTAGCCTAATCGGTTTTTAAGACGGTTTTAGCAATGTCTTTTACCTAGTTCTTAACCTTTTCTGTATAGTAGTAGGGGAATTGCTTAACCCGATCGATTTTGCTAAGGTAGGCTTGGCTAGCGTAGAAGTTAAAGGTATTAAAGTAGTCTATTACGCTTTTCCTATTAAAGATCTTAAGTCTATCTTTTTTAAGTAGGGGCATAGTTGCTACTAGCTAATAAACGCCTATTACCGTTATAAAAGCTTAGACTAAGTCGTTAGTTAGAATGTTAGGTAAAGTCTAATTAGACTCGTTTGCTACACTAGCTCTAAACTAGGGCGTAAGATTTCCTGTAATGTTAAGGTAACTGTTACTCGCTATTATCGTTCTGTTACGGGGGTCTAAATAAGACGTAGGTTACTTTTTAATTAGAATTTTAGTAGGGCTAGGGGCTATAAAAGATAAAATAAAGTAAAAAATAAAGGATTGTTTAAATTTTTAAAGTGTTTTTGTGCGTTTTTTTGTCTTAGTTGCGGTGGTTCTTTCTTAAGCCAATCTTTTTACAACAATTCTAGTCCCTTTTGTGTGCTTCTTTTCTTCCTACCTGCTGTAATGGCTACTCGCAAGGGGTAGGCTAGTCTTTCTCTAGTCCTTACCGTAAGTCCGGCTTAACCGTAATTCTAATTGGTTGTCTTCGTAGACCTAATTAGACTTTACTTGTCTAGTAATCCGCCTTACCCGCCTTTACGGCTGCTAGTAAGGAGCAGGCCGGTCTTTCTCCGGTCTATGCCGTCGTGTTCTTATTCGCCTTGCCCGCCTTTGCAGCTACTAGTAAGGGGCAGGCCGGTCTTTCTTTAGTCTGTGCCGTTATATTCTTATTTACCTTACCCGCCTTTATAGCTGCTAGTAAGGGGTAGGCTAGTCTTTCTCTAGTCCGTACCGTAAGCCTACTTAGCTTATTCCTAATCGGTTTTCTTACTAATAAGGTTAAAGCACTTACTTACCTGTTTTTATTATGTAAGTAGGTTGTGTAAGATTGTTATTATACCGGTAACCTGTTCTCTCTCTACTTAAAGGATCCGTAAGGAGTAATTAGTTCCTGCTTATAGCTACTTAGCTATAAACGGTGTAACGCTGCTTATTTTAATAGGGCTAGTAATATTAGTTTTTCGTACGCCTAGTCTAAATAGCGCAGTTAGGAGTAATAGGTAATGTAGAAATAAGGGAGTAAACAGCAAAGGTAAATAAGCTACTGTCTAGCAAACCTCCTTTTAGTAGTTAGTTATGCCTATGTCTAATTAGGCTTGCTTGTCGGTAATGCGCTCTATGCTAGCATTGTTAGTATTGTTAGTCGGCCTTTACGCATGTCTATAGAGCGTAGGAAGGTCTCTTAAGTGTAAATCCGGATGTATCCACTAATAACGCTAGCCTAGGTGCTAGGGCACCAGGACAGCCACTTAGTCATTGTTAAAAAAGGTAAAGAGAGAGATCTAATCGGGAACCCTTCACGGAGGCTGTGTAGCTTCCTTATAGCCGAAGCACCAGGAAGCGTGGGTAACAAGGTCTAGGGGCATGGATTCTCCCTTAGTGTTGCGCAGAGGTCTGATCAGAAGTGACAGGTGTATGTATTAAGGAATCTGATCGGGTTAATGTCTAACTAACATAACTGAATCTAATTAGAAATGGCATATATACAGGTGAAGTCTGATTAGACTCCATGCGCCAGAGCGGAAGAACGTAACGCCGCGCCTTCTGGCGGAAAGGTCGGCCAAGTCTGCAAGGCGGGAGCCGCGTGCGCAAGCATAAGGCGGCCGTGTTAGTAAGCACCCTTTTTGCGCAGGGCGCCGCTTAAAATAAGATTGTACGGCGACTGCGGAGCGTAGTAAGCGGTAGCTAAGGTAAAGGTTGTAAAGGAGCCGTTACTTTTCTTTGCTTAAAAGGTTATAACGCTAGCTTGGCTAATCTTGCTAGTTACGCCGCTTACGGTTATTGTATCTAGCGGCGTCTCTAACGTTTACAAGCTTTTAAACCACTTTAAGTTGTTAAAAGTGTAGTAGGAGGTGCTACTATCTAACATTACGGCGTCCTTAACGCGAGAGGTAGGTTAAAGGGTAAGAGACAGATTTATCCCGGCCTAGTTAACACCGTTAACACCGGTCAAGTTGTAAGCAAGCTAGGGGCTCGCTTTTAGCGTCGCCGCCGCCATTGTAAGAGGGGCTAAAGGAGACCGATCGCGATTTAATTTAGGATGTTACTAAAAGCAGCCCTTATTACTACCGTTATAGCAAAACTTGCAAACGTTGTAAAGGTGCTACCGTTACTTTAGGTGTTGTAAGTGGCAGAGGGTGCATTTAGGCTTATTTAGGTAACGGGTTATATATCTAATCTTACGTAACTACGCTACGTATCCCTTGTTTTAGCGGCCGCCCAGTAGCTAGGCTATAAAGGTTGTTAGTGTTAGCGGCTTTAGCGTTAAGCAAAGGGCGTATAGCTAGCAAAGGAGGGCAGGGTAGTTACCTCTAAACTCCTCTGCGTCTATCTTATACTTTTAGATCCGTTTAAGGAAGAGGGACTTAAAATTTTTATAAAGGAAGGTGTATTTATTAACTTCTAAATATTTATAAATCGTCTTATTTAAAATTAGATTAATGTCGTTAAAGCGCTTTAAGTAAGCGTTAAGAGTTATAAAAGACGTTAATTTTAAGCTAGCAAATTTAATAGAGAGGTTATAAAGGATAACGGTTTGTCTGTAGCTAAAGGTAGTTAGGACTACAAGGTAATTAGTATAAGGGTTAGTAACCAAAGGGTTAAAGCTGCTAGTAATAAGCCGTAGGCGTACCTTTTTAATAGTCTTTATAATGTAGTTATTAGCGGTGCCGCGGCCAATGCGCTATGCCTTTTAATCTCCTCCTTTAGGAGGCTTAAAGACCTTAGTATCTAGGTATTAAAGAAGGTTACGATCGTTAAGGACAAGGCGCAAGGCTGCATCCTATTTAGTAACGTTATGCTTAGTAAGCATAGGTATATGCAGTGGATTTCCCGAAACGGTAGTCTCTATGGCTACGTGTTAACGGGAGACTGTTAATCTCGTCGTTAAGGCCGCGATTTGGCGTAAGAAAAAAAAATATCGCAATACGCGCGCAGTCGGCGCGCAAGGGTTTAAAAGGGACGTAAAAACGTTAAAACAAGGCCGATTTAGGCCAAAAGGGGATTGAAATCTGATTAGGAAGGCTTAAAAGAGCTGAAATTGTAGTTATTTTGATGACACACTCGAAATATCGCGATTCAGGCGGAAAAGAGGGCTCATAACCTGTGGAATGTGCATAAGGAAGCTATCTAACTATGGCAGGACCTGCAGGGGCGAAATATGTGCGCGCGCTAGTCCACGTGACTAGGGAGGGCCACAACAGGATATCTTCTGATCCGTAGGGCGACGACGGATAGGGGCTGTGCGCTTCGCTTGTACTAAGCTGCCCTTGGGATATTACCGAAGTTTTAAATTAAGAGAGGGGCAATACGAGTAGAATCTTACGATACATTGATTTACCGCTTTTCGTATGTGCGGCAGTATCCAGGTGCGAAATGCTGTACAAACGAATGAGCTTGCCTTTATCGTTCTGAATGGGAGTCTATTATTACTTGTTGTATTTTTAACACTGATGGCTTGATTTCTAGCCTACTCGTACGCCAGAGCCGTCTGCAAACTAATAAGACAAGTCCGCATTTAGGGTTGGTGGACTACTTAAGGGAGCGGTGCTGTGCTACAGGCTACGCGTTAGGGCGTATTTAGGGATGTACTTGCCGTGGCCAAGTATGTCTAGCATTAAGAGAGGTACTAGTTTAATAGTGGCAGTATCTCCTTAAGGCCTGCGGTATAACTTTTTTTATGGGTCATTGTTAACATTTGAGTACATGTACGCGGCCCCCAGTACGTCGCGCACGCGACAGTCCCCCATAGTAAAACGTACGGTAATCTGTCCAGTAGTAGACAAATTTAGCAAATCTCCATTATGGCAGGTAAAAAACGCAAAAAAACGCTAAAGGGCGAAAAAGCCTCCAAAAAAGCACGTACAACTGCGTCTTCTTCGACTTCTCCTCCTCCTCCTCCCTCGTCGCCACTGTTGCCGATACGATACCCTACAATAAGCACTATTTTAAACAACTTTAAGCCCTTTAGCTTACTCCCTTTTGGCCGCTAAATCGCTAAATTACCTCCTACTTTATTCGAAATTTTTGCTTTGTTTTGCCCTTTAACCCTTATGAATAAATGGGTTAAACATATTAATAGGCGTAAGCCAAAGGACTGGCAGCCTACCTACGCAGAGGAGGTCTACTTGTTTTTTAGTATACTGCTTTATATAGGCTACTGCCGCCTTCCTTTAATGCGAGAGTACTAGAGCGCCTCTCCTTACGATACGCCGCACATTATTACCAGATTTTTATCGAGAGACCGCTTTTTTAAACTGTACTAGCGCTTTTACACATAGGATTCATTTAATCTAGCGGTTACTGCGTTAGTTTTTAACAAAGTTAAAGGCTAGAGCGATTATATTTAAAATACGTTTACTACCTACTAGAGACCCTTGTTAGAAGTTAGCGTTAACGAGGCCATAGTGCGATTTACTAGTAGAAGTAGAGATATTATGCATATGCTTAGCAAGCCTATACCTATAGGGTATAAAGTTTAGGTTATTATAAACGCTAGCTACTTTTTAAAATGGATTTTTTATTTAAAAGGCAACGGCCCTGTTAAGTACGATTTAACAACTTATCTAACTTTAGCTCTTACGCAGGGTATTGTGATTAATCTCCTTTAAAAACTGCCTCCTCCGCCGTCTTTTACGCATGGCTACTACTGTTTTATAGACAACCTTTTCTTTACACCTAAATTATTTAACAAATTGCATAATACTAGCATTGTAGCAATAGGGACAATGCGGTTAAATTGAGTGGATAGTAAGCAACTAGCAGGCTTAAAGGCGTAAGAAAAAACTAAAGACTATATCCCTTAAGGCACTGTTTTTACTCGAAAGCATCGAAAAAACGACGTTATATAACTTAGCTTTAAAGATAACGCTTTCGTGCTTTTATTAAGTACGCAATACAACAGCTTTAAAGACGCAGTCGAAAGACTGCGCCGCCAGCCTGTAAAAACGTTAACAAGCGCAAAGACTACGCGCGTCCCCTTTAGTAATTAGCTAACTAAAATCCTGCCAATACCATAAATTATTAACTCCTACAATTACTACATAAATAGCGTTAATATTAGCAATTAATTACGGGCTAAATACGCTCTAAAACAGCGATTTCGACGCGGTAGGCAGCAAGCCCTTTTATTCCTTTTTCTTTTTAAAGTTGCAGTAACAAATACGTATTTATTGCAACGCTACGGCTAGCAGACTCTAGTTAGAAGCTAAAGTGCCTTTAGAAAGCAGTTTTTTTTGCAAATCTTTAAAAAATTTGGTTAACAAGTCGTCCTTCGCAATTCAGGCCTTCCAGTAATTTCAACAACCTTCCACCAAGGCCACCAGCAGATTCACTTGCCAAAAAGGCAGTTTTGCGCCTTTTGCTCGTCAAAAAGGCGCAATTCAGTGCTTACAGAGTCACCTGTAGCAAAGGCGCCGCCGCAGACAGCCCGTATTACAACGGGCTGCCTGCAGTGTGGCGTTGCCTTGTGTAAAAATTCAAAAAGGGACTGCTGGAGTAGGTGGCATTCAGGGGGTAGGGAGTAGTGTAGGGGGGGGGCAGCAGTAAACAGGAGTGACTTATTTTTAGGTAGAAAATACATGTATTTTTTTGTACTAGTGGGTCGCTTACAGGGATTACAGCCAATGGGGTCATCGTCCACAAAAAAAGTCATGCTGCAGGCCTTAAGGAGATAATTGCTCCTTGTTCCCTCTAAGACTGCGGAGGCAGTTTTATTAGCAAATTCCAATCACTAAGCTAAACCTATTACAGGGAATATAAAGTGGATACAAGCTAGCCAGTACGCCCAAGGCAGACGTTGGTAAATTTATTCCTTAACTTTAAAAAAGGTGTAGAAGCTTTCCGCCCATACTTGCGGCGCGGTCTCCACGAGTCTGTGCTCTTAAGAATTTGATCTGTATTACTCCGTATTTCTTCAAGTCAGAATGATCCCTAGAAATATGCGCCGAAAACGAAGACAAAACCGCATCTAATAAGGGTCTGTTATATTATAGTCTAGACTATGAGGCTGGCACTGTCGTATATCAATTTGGTAGCTCGCTCACCAGCAGTATAATACTTCACACGTAACATGCTCGCCTGCCTCGCATAGAAAGTGTCGGCATCTGGCCGAGATGGCCTCTAAAAACTATACGTCTGCCTTAGCATTTTAGCCGTAGAATGGAGGTTACAGCCCACTTATATTTCCCTTTAAAATTTCCTTCTCTGTGTTTTAACGGTACAAAAGTCTGGCTGTGTTCTTATAAGAGCTGCTAAAAAAAACAATCAGTTATGGATCCGAGCCTCTGTGTCATCCGGCCTCCAGCCGGCACATCTCTAGCCTCAAGCAGGTACCCCGGTGATGATCAGAGGCCTGGTAACTGTTATCCTTAACGCTAATTGTACGCTTTAGAATCTTTGCGTTACGTAGGACGATATCGAAGGACTGCAGGTATAGGACAAGAAAACCAGTCTCGGCTAGAAGTCGAACCATCCATAGGCGTCCAGCCCAAAAGCCTCATTCTGTGTTGACCCACGAAATAAAGAAAAAAGCGGCTGCAATCGGCAAGTCTAGCTAGCGGCACTGCTTTAAACGCCGAGGCAAGAGCTTCTTACCCATACCAGACTAATGCCCATTTGCAAAGAGTCTGGTATAAGGAAGAAGCTCTTGCGTTTCACGGTCGAGGCCGCTGTATCTTGTGGCTATGCTCAGTCGTACGGCCCAGTCCACAATTTCTTGGAACGAAACAAAGTAGCGAGTTTGCTAACGTAGCTATTAGTGATACTGTTTCATTACACGCCATGGCATGTCTGGGAAATTTGTTGCTGATTGAACAAATATTGAAATATTGAGAACGATGAAATTTTTATTGTGAATTGTGCTCTACTTAATGGGGAATGGGTTAAGCTACTCGATCCAATTTCACGGCAGAGTCCGATTCTAAGCGCATGCAGTGCTGTGCTTAACTAGTTTGTTCCACAAACTTCCAGTAAGCCGGTGCAGACGCTCTGCGCATTGTCTTGCCCCAAATTATCATAACCAGGAATACCAGTGTAGTGGCAAAGGCAATGAGGCCGGCAGCCAAGAATGTGTTTTTGGCGCCGGTGTTGTCGACCCACGGGGTGACGCCGTAGTTAAAGCCAAAGTTCATCTATTAAAAGTTAGTGTTGAATATTTCAGTACGTCCGAGTTGTGGTAAACATACAGTGTTGCGGATGAGGACGACTGTGATCAGTGCCTCACCACTCATCTCGCGGTAACAGTCCACAATGTACGTGACTGTCAGCGAGCCACAGGCCGGGCCCACAAAGCCGATCATCACCATACCAATCAGCATGGACCAGTAGGATATGCCATGTGCATAGCCGATGCCGTACAAGAAGAGGCCTAGCGGTGCAAGAATGGCCAATATCGCAAACATCCAAAGACGGAATTCCGGCTCCATGACGCCCTTATTTCTTTTGGCCAGATAGATACTGAGCCGGTCTGCCAATCGGCCCGCTACAAAGCCGGACGTATATGTGCCGATCAGCTCTGCAATGTACGACAATCCAACGTTCTATTTTTCGTGTTAGTTCAACAGTCAGGGGTCGTCGTTGTGTCATAAGGCTTACCGCAGACGACCAGCTGTAAGGCGCGGAGCCGAAGAAGATGCTAACGGTGGCGTTCACGATGGAGAACCAGTTGAGAAAGCAGCCGTAGATAAATCCACCAAAGACGATTCCCGGAAACCGGATTAGCAGAAGCGGCTTGTAGGTCTGCTCCCAAAAGGTATTGCGGCGGCCGTTGAGCGGAACAAAAGGCGCCAGCTTCTGCCAGTATGACCGCGAAGGATACGATGCGGCGTGGCCGGACGACTCATCGCCCGTGGGCGCGTCCGAGTCCAGTTTCTTGGGCCCCAGCTCCTTGGTGCAGTCATAGCTATCTGCCACGCCTTCGGTTTTGGCTAGCGGTGAAGTATAGGCTGTCGTAGGCAGCGCCTCGCGATGGTAGAGCGTTTCTTCCATCAAGAAGAAGCAAACAACAAAGCCGACAGCGTTGAGGATAGCACACCACCACAGAACCCACGGCCAGCCCTGTGCGTTTGTAATGAAACCCGCCGGGACAGCCGCGATCTGGCCGCCGTAAAGAGCCATGACGTAGAGGCCCATGTAGGTACCGCGCTGGTGTGTGAACCACTGCGGAATGTTAGCATGTTGCGACGCATCCCAGTGCGGCTCATAAACACACCAAGTCTGCCATGACGACCTCCACCAGAGCCTCAGAAGGCGCACCGAAAAAGCCGATGAGGATGCGCGAAGCGATCCACGTCTGGTTGCTGGCCGCATAACCAGCCCAGACGTTCATCATGCAGGTGCCAAGAAGGCACAGGAGGAAGACGCCACGACGGCCAAAAGTTAGGGCCAGCGGTTGCCAAAACAGGAGGCCCCAACCAAAAAACAAGTACATGTAGCCCGTGCCCTGGTTGAGGTGATCCAGGCTGATACCGCTCTGCTCGTAGATTGGAACAAAGACGGAGAAGCAGGCCGACGAGGAACAGCAGATGCACCAGGTGAACAACAAGGCGCACAACGTGGTCTTCCATTTCCGCCTCAAGGACCAGTTTAGCGGGTCGTCGGGGTCGGCGCTGGGCGCGGGGTTGAGGATGATCTCCTTCACGGCGCTACTATGCTTGGCATGAATCTCGCCCGTCAAGTCGATCAACGTGACCGTACCAGGCGACTCTCGGTGTTCAATAGAAATGTCCATGATGACAACGGGCTTGGGGTCGGCCGTCGGAGGAGAGCAGGGAACTGAAGTCGGTGAAATGAATGGTGATACTGACCGACTCAACGAGCCAGAGGTGATCATTTTATTCCGTAGCGCAAATGCTAGATAAACTAGAGCTCCTCTACACGACAGATAGCCGGGACATGTCCACGGCACCGTCCACTAATATCCGTAAGTGGAGGAGCCTTGCTGCTCACCGTGATAGCCCAGATAAACGTTGATAGGGCAGATAGCACGAAATGGGGGAGAGGAGCTTGCTCGATAGGAAAGACGCGAAAGTGGGGAGGCCGTCGTGCTATGGCAAAGTACTGCTCCGTCCCTCATTGCTCGAGGGGTCTCTACGACAGAAAAGCCAGCTGAGTTCGTGTTGAGAATTCGACTGAATACTCAAGACGGTTTTGCGCATGATCGAGCGCCCGTTAACCTTAAACTAGCGTATGGATGCCGTGGGCATAAGACTCGTAGTGCTGCCAAGTACACCCGAGTCCTAATAAGCTCATCGTAGGCAAATGCCAAGGGGGCGGGGGGGCTTAGTTAAGCCGTTCGCGGCGATCGAGCTAGGCAAATCAAAACTTGGACTAGCACCGGCCGAAAGATAAGACCTGTATTGCGGTCCTCGTTCGTATCAGCCAATTGGGATCCGGGATCCAATCGGGCTAGTGTATAATATTTCACTAAGAAATGAAGGGAGCCACCGGTGCTGCAGACGGAAAACTCTTTGCCAATTTACATGTTCCACATGTTCTTACCGGCTTGTTCAAACTCTTAAGTCTCTGCAATATGGACTACGGTATCTGTTAAGCGCGATATCTGAAGTCTCGTTCGAAACCGGCAATTCATGTAGAAGAGGAGGCATAGCGGCCTAGGCTCATTTCGATGTTGATCTAAGGGGCAGCGAGGTGGGAGTAATCTAGACTGAGTAATATGTGCATACTGGTTCGTACTTTAACTTAACAGTGCCTCTCGTCTTCCGTTCGGTACGACTAGATTAAATTTTCGTTAAGGATCCCTACTTGTGTCTGTGCATGATCTAACACCAGAATATCGAGTGGCCATCGAAAAGAGTTTAAAGTTAGAAGCGGTAGGCATATATAACAGGTTACAATATCTGTTTACATTAGGGCGCAGTATTACGAAATGGTCTTCTTTTAGCCCCCTAAACCAAGCGGGGCACCGTGTTATAAAGAGTATAGCTGTGGCGGACAGAGGTTAATGGCGGTATAATGCTGCTTGCGTTAACTAAAGAGCTTAACTGTCTGCAGCGACGATGGCAGATACTAAGCACAAAAGCACATTTATGTAAATGAAAAGTATAAGACGCGCATAGAACTCGAGGTTAGATGGATGATCAGTTGCCATGGGCGAGATTTATTTATGATCGTTAATCTTCTAGTTAGACCAAGGTGGCTTACAAAGGTTATTAAGGCGATATTATAGTAAACACTTTACAAGGAGGATTCAAAGCTTGTTTAGCCTCGTCGGCTATTATCTCTATAAGTTTCTGGATCTGTTAGGTGCTAGAATTGGATTCTACGTCGAACATTGTAAATATGGCTCTTCTAAGTGGTGCTTTTTTACAATATTAAACAGGATGCTCTAGGATTTAGCTTGGGCTATTGTTAAGGCCGTTTATATAACACTGTTAAGTCTAGCTAATAGTGATAGAACCGCCAGGACACATAGAGGATATTCAAGAGGCCTCTTATTTACTTGGCCGAGTTTGAGAATAAGAATCGTGTTTTACGTTGTAGATACGGCAAAAGTGCTTCCTAATTTAAAACTGTTGGTTGTTTAGTCTACGCTCGGTGTACCTACTGCAACAGAGTAGGGGGTGTGTCTGTGTGCGCTTATCTTTATATAGCTCAAGTCGTTTTTTTTATATAAATATGTTCCTTGCCACAGCGCGGTCGCTAGCGATCCGGGTCCATTACAAACATAGGGCAGAAACTGCTAGAGCGCCTTTTGTGAATGTGACGCTAACTGGGCCAGAATAACAGCATAGGTTAAGTAGAGGCCGCGAGCATTAGGCTAGACCCGTAGTTTTGCTTTACATACAGGACACACTGTCTTAGACGTGTCTTAAATAATACTTACTCTAACAGCGGGGATAGCAAGGCTGCTTCTTGTCGGTCTACGGCCGAAAAAACACAGGGATTTCGCGATAACTTAAGGAAAATGAACAAAGTCGGAGAACTTTGACTTGTAATAATAACCAACCTCGACTATCGCTGCGAATTTCGAAAGGCTTGTAATATTCGCTGCATCCGGCGCACAGTACGCGACAGCTATTTATACTGTATAATACCAGCATCACAGCCGACATCGCTCATTGGCCATCGATAACCTAGTAAATGCAAACTATTTCGTAAAAATTCGGGTGCCGCCCCAGCTTTGGCAACGCTAAAATGCCAGCATTGTGCTATGTTTAGACCATGGCGGATTCTTCCTGGTTCTTCTTGCATATTCTCGCCCCGAGCCGACCGCTACTGAGCTGCGAACTACCGGAGAAAGACGAGCAACACGTCACCGGGGCAGAAGTGCTGGAGACAAAGTGCTGAGATACAGCGCGTGTAAATAATCACGCACGGGCATAGTGGCACAGAGGCGTTCTTGGCCTAGGCGTGCAATGGTTCAAGTACAAATTGAGCCGTTGCATGTGCCAGTTTATGTGGGCACCGTTGGAGAAATGAACAGCCCAGAGCAACGGTCTATCTAGCTTTAACCGGTTCAGCTACCCGGCTCTGCCGATAAAGGGAAAACTATTGCGAGTGCAAGGGTGGGGCGGGATTGGTGTGGATCTTGTGTTCAAAAGTTTCTTCGAGAGGGTGGCTAGCCAGCCTTGGAACCTTCACTTTTCGGAAGACAAACCCAAGGAGGCCCAATTTTCCTCTACAGTAGCGAGAAAGTCAAGACCATCCTAAGAATGGCTTTGTCGGCAGCTACCCCGGACGAAACGCGCCCTCTTTTGGGAAATCCCAACCCACAGCGCGAGCCGATATCCGCGCCGATCCCGGCCACTCCAGTTGAACCGGAGCATGGGGGGCTATGTGGCAGCCACGACGGCCGGTCCTCAGCTGGTCGCGCAAACCTTTGGGTCATATTTCCGACCATCACAATTGGCGTTAGTTTTGTCTATCGTTCCCCGAACGGCCGACGTTGCGCGTCAACGTGCTGACCCAGACAGACATTTCTCTCCGCAGCTGACGGGACTATTGCCCTGGTCAGCTATGCCACCATTTCCAGCGAGTTGGACGCCCTAAACCTGGCCTCCTGGATTATCACGGCTTACTCATTGTCGCTGGCCTGCTCACAGCCGCTGTACGGCAAGCTGTGCGACATTTTTGGCCGCAAGCAGTGCCTGCTGGTTGCGTATGGTCTCTTCGCGGCGGGATGTCTTGCCTGTGGGCTGGCCCAGTCCATGGGGCAGATGATCGCTGCGCGCGTGGTCCAGGCCGTTGGCGGTGCCGGCATGGGCACTGTGGTATCGATTCTTCTTACCGGGCTGGTCCCCGCAAAGGATCGGGGTCTCTGGCAAGGCGTGTTGAACGTTGTCTATGCTTTGGGTGCCGGAGTGGGAGCACCACTTGGCGGGCTGCTGACCGGCTCTGTGGGCTGGCGGTGGTCTTTTTTTGGACAGGTGCCCATCTGCATCCTGGCCATTTTTATCGTCGCCTGGTGCCTCGATAAGGAAATTAGCGACGGCAAGGAACAGCCGCCGCAGCTTCTTGACGACGAGGACACGCTCCAGGCCAAGCTTGGTCGCGTTGACTTCCTGGGCGCTGGCAGTCTCGTCGTGGCCATTGCGGCCTTTATGCTGGGGCTGGACCGCGGCAGCAACGTATCGTGGACTGCCATTGAGACGCCCTTGTCGTTTCTCGTAGCGGCCATGGCGACGGCGTGGTTTGTCTACGTCGAGACCTTCATCGCCCGGGAGCCCATGGTGCCGCTGTCTGTCATCCTCAGCCCCGAGCTGCGGCCCGTCTACCTGTCTTCCTTCCTGTGTTTCTTTTCGCTAGCAGCCCTCGAATTCCTCCTGCCGCTCTATTACCAGGTCAAGGACAAGCTGACGCCCCAGGAGGCCTCGCTCTACATGATCCCGGCCATTTGTGCGGGCGTCATCAGCGCCCTGGCAGCCGGGCTCTGGATCCGGCACACCGGCAAGTACTACTGGCCACTTATGCTGGCGCTTGCCGTGCAGGCGACTGGTGCGCTGGTGGCCTTCTTACTGTCCGGAACCGTGCGCGAGTATACCCCCGGTTTGGTGTTTGCCCATGTGCTGAACGAGCTGGGCATCGGCAACTCTGTCGTGTCTGCCCTCATCGCCGTTAGTAAGTGGAGAAAAGATGGGAGGGGAGCACCAAAAAGTCTTATGCTGAGCATCGTTGCGAACGTTTAGTCACTCATGCCTCGGAAAATAGCGTGGCCGTCGTCACTGCTTCGTACTACGCCTTCCGGAGCATGGGCTACGTGCTCGGCGTGTCTGTCGTGTCCACGGTTGTTCAGCAATATTTGCGGGGCATCCTATACATACAGCTGCAATCCTACGACGTGGATGTAGATGACATTGTCGACAAGGTGACAAAGAGCCTGGAGTCTTTGGAGACGCTGGATGACGAGATCGCCACCATTGTGCGGAACTGTTATGGCAAAGCCATGAACAAGGGGTTCCTACTGATCTTTGCCGTGGCAGTTGCCGGCGCGATGGCAGGTTTGTGGATTCGCGGTAGTAAGACGAGCCGGCGATAAAGGGGGCAGGCGGATGAGCAACACGGACTTGGTATACTAAAATGACGGATGGGATACAAAAAAAGGCCCTGTCTAACGTATGGGAAAGGGCAGTCTTCATAAAAAGCCGAAAAGTAGTAATGGGAATAACTGTGGACGCGTAGGATGGCCAAAATATATCTAGGTAGATTAAGTAGAGGTAGATTGTGATTAATAGATAGCTCGTTTGGATTTTCGCCTTCTCGTCAATGCCTGCTTCCATGAATCTTCATATATTGTCTCTAGCCTGTGTACAGCACAACTGGTGGCTTACCAACGCTCTTGAAGAATAAATCGCCACATCCTCTATGGCCATTGCCTCTACTGACATTAGTCACTGCAGCAGTGTCCTACTATTTTTGTCTTATCCCGATACAGTTCACTTGCGGTCCTGACGAGGACGATGACCTTGCAAAGACAGTAGCGAGAACTTAACACGACGGCGTGTCCGGAGTTCCTGCATACCCTTAGCATCGGGAAACCAGCAATCGCACCTCTTAGCGCTGAACTATTAACGCTGTACTCAAGCATGGCTCCGCATTCTCTGGCCAGTGGCACTATGTATCCTCTGTCCTACACCTGTAGTCTGTCGATACGCTAGTGCTCCGTGTGATGTATGAGTAAAGCAGCCGTGACAGTAACGGCTAATCAGTCAGACATACATTATAAGCACGGTGGCGCACGTCTTCGCATTGAAATCGAGCTACCCTTTTCCAGCTATTTAGCTAAGCATTTCCTTTCTTGTTATAGCCTTGTTTTAATCTAGAACAGCGAGTTGTTTAGGCACAAGAAGGCGTATTTATTTCAACCCGCGGCAAACCATCAATGGACCTAGCTGCTACCAATAAAAGTACACTTGGCAGCGACGGGCTGGAAAAGCAGTGGTACACATATCGAGGCGCAGAGCTGTGTGCTACTTGCAAATTGTGCTGCATGTGTCTCATAGCGTTAGGCGATCGTTATCATTAATGCGGGGATATTTTATTTTCACCTTTTCTATGTTACAGATGCAATGATAGCGTGATAAGTAAACGATTTCCCAATTTCGGAAGGGGGGGCGCTGCTTCAAGAAGTGGATCGTAACGGAAAGTCAACGGCCGTGAATTAAGCAAATCAAAGAAGTAAACTTAATCTTCATTTTTGCGTAGGAGTTTCTCCGTTTTAAGCAAAGATAGGACAGAGTTGCAAGTTTGAATCTTGGGCAATGGTGGGCTAAAGGTGGAAATATCATGTATCATTCTTGCTAACCCAGTGTTGACTCCTTGACATGTATGGCTTCTTCTCTCTTAAGACGGACCCGGGGTCGGCTCCGTGACCGAGTCATACTACGGCTTCTCTCCTGAGACCGGCCTTGGGGTCGACTTTCAGTTTCTGTCGAGACGGATTGTACGTCCTGCAACAGTCCTCGGTCGCGGAACGCGAGTTGCATTTCACCGTAGTGTGAGTGAAGTGGTCGAAAGTCGGTATAGCTATCAAATCTGTTCGAGGCGGGAATTGGCCGCAGAGGGTCGCTATCTCGACAGCTCGGCCGGTCACTGTACAGTAAAGGTGTGTTGGGTCGAGCAGGGGGCAGGAAGCAGGACTGCCCTGCATTGGCCTCGGTGGCCAGTTTTGTACTTGCTCCAGTTTCTTTGGATGGTTTTGAGTTTTGAGTCTGAGACTGGACCAGCGATGGGTGGAGTGATGGAGGTGGGACTGGAGGCGGGCTTCGCAGAGGTAAATTTTGTGTAGTTTTCGGCAGGGAGGTGCGTTGTTCAAAAGTGTCATATGAAGCAGTTGGTGCACTTTCGGTTTCGTACCTAGAAAAATACTCAACTGCTGTGTTGAAGTCGAAGACGTTCTTCTTGTTTCTGTCTGCCATGGTTTTTTGGACGTCCGTGGTGTGGCAGGTTTGCGTGCGACGAGGGGTTATGAGAGATTCTATCGTGTCGGTGTTGATGGCCGGGGCGGCAATAAAACTCCCGAATTTATACTCTTTCGGTCATTGCTTCGGCGACAATTTCGTTGCTGATTCAGACAGTTGGAACAGTGAACTAAGCGAAAAAGTCAGAGATACTGTTCATTATGTATACACCGGACAGCGTGCTTGCTGTAATATTGATTCCCGTTTTTATGACAGCCTTTCTGCGGTTTTCTTATAGGTGCTTTAAGACTTTTACTGTAAAAATGCTCGTTTGCGCTAGCTGCATTCTGCAATCATTGCTAAAAGCAAGGTTGTTACGGTTTACGGCATTGTATGCTTCGCTATAGGAAGAAACAGTGCCGAGACTAGCATATAGAGTATGGCAATCTTCCCGTAAGGAGGGTTAAAGTTGGATACCCCTAGTATGTACTTTAAAGCAAATTCATAGCCCGTCTTTTCCAAAGATACGCGGTAATAGGTCTAGGTTCTTTCAGCGCCACATGCGCTACTTAGTGGAGCATTATTAGTATGTAAATCGAGTCAGCGTTCATCATGAAATGGGCTTGTGGTTTAGTGGTATAATACTCCCTTAGCATGGGAGTGGTCCAGGGTTCGATTCCCTGCAAGTCCAATTTTTTTGCCCGTACCGCCCAGGCGTTACGTCGCATTTTTACTTCCTAGCCCTGTTTCTTTCCAAGGAAAAGAAAAGCCAAAGAGATGCTACGTGAGAAGGATACTAACCGCTACCCGAAATCGAGTCTAACTAGCACCAGCTTAACAATGGCCGAAGCTAGGATATAGTCGAATATTTGGCTTATCGGTAAGCAGTATTGTGCGGTTCCATTTTATATTGTACGGTAGCATACACCATTAGAGAGGTCCTTAGCAACTGACCTGGTCCTTGGCAACTGGCTTAAGGATCCTATATAGGCAAGTCTATGTTTGTCGATTGGGTCTCTAGCGTTATTGTGCTGTATCGGAAATTCAACTTAGGCGAAAGCATTATTATCGGCGTAGATGTGTCCGTTGTTACAGTCGGAGAACGTCAAAGCCGAGATAGTGTTAATAAGAATCGTAGTTCAGCTCCAACGCTTGTCCTGGGCAATGCTAGCTGAAACATGGTCTGCCTCGGCAGACCATTTGCTTCACAGATATTTATGCTAGAAATCCCGCCCTTGCGGCGAAGAAATAGACCTTCCTTACCCGTTGGCTGGCAGGCTCTTTTTTCTTTTGCATCCACCTTGCTGTGCGACGTGCGGGTAGCCGGGCTGCCCCTTTGCAATCTCGTCCTCCGGCTCCAAGACGGCATGACTGTGATTAACCGTATCGAAGTACACCAAAAACGCACACCATCTATCCCGCACAAGACAGTTCAGCTTATCGATATTGCTAAGCTTAAACCGGGTCGGTCTGATATCCGGGTACAGGATCTTGCTTGGCATTGTGCCAGTCAACGCCGAGCGCTAGATAAAATTGCGGTCCTCATCTACTTTTTGCCCGCAAATAGCTCACCGGATCTCAGCAACTCCGCCCACCGTTGGTCTGGCTGGATCGCAATGGTACGTTCGGGTGTGACAGTCTTCACCTCTTCTAGCGTCGAGGTGCCGAACGCATACGTATCGTCATCGTTAACAAAGGCGACCAGGATCTAAATCCAGTCTTCCATCAGACGTCTCTCGTCCAGCGTCGGACCGTAGCAGATAGAAAAGCTAAAATTGAGAGGAAGGTTGCAAAGTACAGATGGTAGGACAGAAAGCGCAACCCACTTCCAGAACGGCTTGTCATGGCATAAGCCACGCAAAAAGAAATGGCGCGACCTCTTCATCGATAAATGACAGCCGGTAGGCGACCTGGTAACGCCAGACGTCGCGAATGCCCACACCGTTGCCCACAAGGTGCTTTACCAAGGAGCTAGATGGCGCGCGCACTTGGCTATCGGCGACGATCTTGCCTGTTAATCGAGAGTCTTGGTCAGCCGACACCTCCCGCCTATTCCGCTCTGAACCTACCAAAGGCGACCTTCCACACCTCTAGGTCGTCGGACTCCGGCAGCTCGTAGCACTGCAAGACGCGGTCGGTCACCTCGTGAGAGTAATAGTTGAAGATCTGCTGCCGCAGCGCCTCGAGAGTCGGCTCCGTCGGCGCATTGTAGGTTAAGTACAATGTCTCCTCGTTGAGCACCTCGCCAATCAAAAGTCGCCAACCCCCGACCTTGAACGTGTCGGCAAACGCAATGCTCTCGAGATACTGTTCCATTCCTGAATGGAAGAAAAGGTCATCTGTGACCGGCCGGAAGGTGTGGTGCCGGAGATGCTCGAGCGCCGCGACGAGGTCGAGCGCCTTGACCTCCCGAGCCGTGCCAGCTTCTCGCTCGAGGACATGGCCGCGTCGATGTGAAAGTGGGCACATACTTCGTCGAACTGGTCCTCGCTTTTGGCTGGGGTCTTTGGCTGGGCCGGGATTGCGTCGGAGTCCATAAACACGCGCCGGAACAAGGGTGCCTCCATGTGGGGTTGCGGAACTCGTAAAGCATCTGGGCCTCCACGCTGTAAGCACCGGAACTGCGGCCTGCTTAGCGTGATGTTATCGGGGTCGCCGCCAAAGTAGGACACGTTTTGCTTCACCCACTCTCCAGCAGTGCGTTGATCCCAGAGACCAAAGTTGCCCGCAGACACGTCGCCGCTCTCTTCAAGAAGGGCCCGGCCAGCCAGGAAGCTAAAGATGTTCAAGAGGCAGCCAATGGCGATAACGATGGCATGTAAGCCACCAGTCGCGATCAGCTCTGTAGGGTCCATGCCGGCCTCTTGCGAAGGATCGCCCATCTGGAAGCAGCCTCCTTGCAGATGGAGCATGACGGGCCAGGGATTGCCGGCGTCGTCGAACTTGCGCACCGGCGTCCAGATATTGACAAAGAGGCAGTCCTCAGTAAACGGATCGGTATCGTATACCTCGTGGCCAACGTGCAAGGGCTTTTGCGGACAAACGGGCTTAGACTTTGTGGCGTCGTATGGGTTGTCGTCGGTGGCGCTGTAAGTGTACGAGGCCGGCAGTGGCCGCGGCTTGCACCAGCGATGCTGGCCCGTGGGCGGGAGGGCATAGGGCACGCCGGCATATCGACATGACTTGTCATCGAACTGGAGGCCGCGAAGAGTGCTCTTATCGCCGAGGCGGAGGTCATAAGGTGCCCCTTGGTAGGAGATGGCATTGCCCATTCTGTATAAAGGTCGCTTTTCTGTCGCGATGCATTATCAAGAAGGGTCGCCGGCCCCCCGGGGGGGGGGGGGGGGGGGGGAAATCGCAACATATCGCTGCTATGCCAGGTTTGATGGATCCATTGGCCGTCGACGGAACGAGCTCCGGCCGCTCCTTTTCTACTAATCGATACCCCTCTCGTGACGCAAATTAAAAAACGGCCACGCCATGCAAAGTAAAGCAGCCCGTAGCCGGAGACATCGCCATGTACTTATGCCGGGCGGGTGAGCTGTTGTCGTTGAGGTTCCGCAGACAGTCTGAAAAAAAATATGCCTCCTCACCGCTCGTTGTCCCTCCGACCGCCAATCTTGCACATTATTCTACCTGAGCAGGATAGGATGGATGACTAAGAGTACTTGGCTTCCACAAGAACACAGGAAGCTCGTGCTGTGCACCCTCAGCTGGGCGGCCAATCCGTGGATCACGTTTCACAGCACCTGGCCAGTGACCTTATGTAAGGAGCACTCCAAAGGAACCGCTAGGAATATTACGAGGGCGCGCATCGTCGTAAATGGATTAATCGCCGTTATTCTCCTCCTCGAAAGTGTGTAGCCAACGATACAGCCAGACCTGAAGCATATTGCGTGTTTACTGCCGCCACCGCAACTACCACCGCCATTATTCTTACGGATGCGGACCTACGCTATTCGTGCCCGACGGCCAGAAGTTAACCTGATTAAAAAGATAATGCAGTAAGGAATCACGAATGGGGGAAGCAAGAATACAAAAGCAAGATGCGAGAGGGGTAGGTGGCAAGAATTTGGTGTGGAGGGCCGCGCCATTCAACGTAGAAAATTCGCGTTTGTGTCAACAGCTCCCCTAGTGTTAGACAGTAATAATTTAAGTCGCTCTTGCGTAAGACATTGTCCTCTCATTAATGAGTGAGCTAGCCAGGAAATGCTCAGATAATTGGGACGCATAATATCTCGGTACTCACAGGGAAGTGGGGCCGCACGCAGGGAGCTTTTACACGGAACGCATCCCGTGCCGCCGTTGTGTTTACGACGTAGGCACAAAATAGTATGTTACCGAGAACTTGCGAGGACTTTGCATAGCACGCAACGTACAACAGAGAGACTTGGCCTTCTTATTTACGGCCAATATACGAGATCTAACCGTGATTACAGCATCTAGCTATACCCGCCCTTTATTAGCAAATATACTTAGCAAACCAGTTAAGGTATGCTCGCACGCCCATGCTTCTGGGCGAGATAGTAGAAGGGGAGATGAAACATGCACCGCGGTTCTCCTTGTAATCGCCAAGATGATCTATTCGATGTTCGCAATATTCCACCGATCGCTGGTTGCTACGAAGTAGGAAAAACGCGACTTCGGTTTAGGAGCAGTGACACGCTGGCTAGCGGCACACGAACAGCACAGCCGCCTTACGGTTAGTCATCTAATAGACTCAACCCCACAGTGACTTCAGCTTGCAACAACAGGGAAAATCTCAGAATAAATCACTGGAGCACTCAGTACACTTTAGACCTATCAAGTTTTATTGCGCTGGTCTCTTCCACGCACAGCTCACATTGACCCCAACGAGCGGACCTTACAGCCAAACTAGAAGCGCGCTATCAATAATACGTAGTGGGATCCATTGGAGGCCCAGCACGTGACCACGCCGGATGTGGGATATCCGCCGATCAAGAGAACATGCGTTGGCGATCTTTGGCTAATCCGCCCGCCCACGCCGAATTCCATTTCAGCTGCATTTCCCCCTCTGTTCTATGGGCTACAATGTCAACTGGGAGGAATGGGCCTCCATACTCGTACTGTCTCTCATTCCTCGAGCTAAGAAACTCCAAGTGGAGCATCCGGCCTAGGAAGAGACCCCCGTGGCCTACTTGTCTGAAATGAGACAGTCAAGTCTTTTCGGCGTCCCTAGCCTCTCTTCGTGTCCACCACTCCCGATCGATTTCAGCACACAAGGGACACTGCGCCATATGCTGTGGGCCGAATCCGGCATGCTGATTGTCCATCATTTCGGCACAGTCGAGCTCCATGACGACCGGGCGCGCCAAGGGATGGGCTGTCGCCTGTACGAGTATATATATGTGACAGCCCGAGCAAGTAGGAATGCGTTCGAGCTTTGGGAGATCTGCACTGCACGCTTTCACCACCGAACATGTCTCAGGTACAGTATATCACAACCGTGGCCACACTGCCCAGGGTACGATTCTGGGCAAGGCGACCAAAGACTCCCAAAGTTACGGTCGAAACGAAGAGAGAAGAGGACATTGCCGCAAAGATCGCTGCACTACACACCCCGCTGCCTAGCAAGTTTGGCGGATTCGGCGGTCAATATGCGCCCGAGTCGCTCATGGACGCCTTGACGGCGCTCGAGGCCGTGTTTCGGCAGGTGGTCCTGGACGAGACTTTCTGGAGCGAATTTCGGTCCCAGTATGCCTTCATGGGCCGACCAGGTCATTTACACCTCGCCGGCCGCCTTACAAGCCATGTGGGAGGTGCCAACATATGGCTGAAGCGAGAAGACCTGAACCACACCGGCAGCCATACGATCAACAGCGCCATGGGGCAGGTTCTCATGGCCCGACGACTGGGCAAGACACGCATCATCACCGAAACGGGCGGCGGCCAACACGGGATCGCGACCGCATCTGTGTGCGCCCGCTTTGGCCTAGAGTGTATCGTGTTTATGGGAGCGGTACGATTTTTATTTTCTCATTTCCCCTTTTTAATCTGTCGACCTTGATGCTGACCGACAGAACGATTTCGAGAGCAACTCATCGGCGGTGAGGCAAATGGTCCTGCTCGGCGCCACTGTCGTGCCTGTCCATGCCGGCACGAAGATGATCCGCGACGCCGTCAGCGAGGCCCTGCGCGCGTTTGTCGAGCAGCTCGACACGGCATTCTACGTCGTTAGCTCGGCCATCGGACCGCATCCATTCCCAACAATTGTGCGGACATTCCAATTGGTGATCGGACACGAGACACGCGAGCAGTTTTCGGCCCTACGTGGCAAGTACCAGCCAGATGCACTCGTGGCCACCATCGGTGGTGGCTCCCATGCGGTTGGCCTCTTTTCGCCATTTGTGCATGACTCGCGTGTGCGCCTACTAGGCGTGGAGGCCGGTGGCGACGGCATGGCAACACCACGGCACGGAGCGACGCTGGCGGCAGGGTCCGTAGGCGTCTACCACGGGGCCAAGACCTATGTGTTGCAAGACCGTCACGGACAGATCCGCGAGGCACATTCGGCATCAGCAGGACTACGATACCCAGCGGTAAATCCGGAGCTGGCAGCGTGGAAGGAGAGCGGGCGATTGGGACTGGTGACGGCGACAGACAAGCAGGCGCTCGAGGCCTTTCGGCTGCTCAGTCGGCTAGAGGGCATTATGCCAGCGATGGAGTCAGCGCACGCCGTCTATGGGGCCATGTGGCTGGCTAAGAAGATGCGGCCGGGGGATGACGTGGTCGTCTGTCTGAGCGGCAGGGGCGATGATCGGTGTGATCCCGTGGGGTGCTGAGAGTTTCGGAGTTTCTTCACATTTTCCATGTTTGTGGAGTGGCTCTTTTGTCGGTGTGCATTTTGTTCTGTTTTGCGGCATGTCTGGTTTTTTTTTCCGCGCGCTGGGCCAAGACTGAAGTGAGCAATCAATTTTCCCTATTTCATAGATTAAGTCAACAATAAAATCCCGACTCGCGTGGGGGTACACAGATGATCGCGTTACGGGACTGCAGTGCAGAGTGGAATGTTGGCTGTGCACTGACGGTTACGTTTTCGGTGGCCGTTCGGTAAGCAGAATGGTCGTACACCGGAGGTTGCACCACATTCGGCACTACCAACTGCTCTTGAACGCCACCGGGCATACTCGTACAGGCCACATTAATCGGGAGGAGCTTGCACACACCCCGCAAATGCAAGATACCTCAGCGTTGTACTCAGACAACTGCACGGAGGCACGGAGGCACAGAGGCACGGAGACACGGAGACACCTCGCACAATTTTGACTAATAGGACTGTTGCGGGATCTATCCGCAGGTTTCTGGCAGACGGATCGGAGATCCACGGTCGCACTGCGGCTTAGCGAGACGTCGTGTCTCGGCTGCCTACCAGAAAACTGCGACCCGGGACAGCGGTAGGATCTTGCCTGGTGGATTCGCTCGCCCTGTGCTGCTGGGAAATTCGGGAACCCATCGGCTGCGGAGCCGTCATTTTGCACCCATTCCGGCCAACTTTTTTTCTTTTCCAAGAAGGGTTAAATTTCACTAGTCGCCACAGGGAGGGATATCGAATCCGACTCCCTGGCAAATTCCAATTCCGGGTAAGACAGTAGTCCAAAAATATCCGAATTGCAAGACCGCAGCTGAAGGCCAACTAGGGCGGATCCCTTTAGTACTCGTAATGGGCCCACAGCCAGCGATCGTCTTGGGGCGTGAGCGGTTAGCCCCGCAAGCACCGCGTTCGACGATGGAGTCGTGGTGGCGTTTTCTGTCATTGGAGCGGCACTGGTGTCGAGTGTGCCGCGTCGTGAACGCCTGTCAACAGCAGCGTTGTGTGGAGGTGGATGTCTGGTAGGGCGGAGGCGTCGGCTATCCGGTGGCGAGGGCGAGACATTGAGGGAGGCCCTCGGCTGCGAGTAAACTGGCAGAGTGAGCTGAATCAACTACCGAGTACACACGCTCGCTTAGGCCCGGATTTTTGGAAATGCCCAAGACGCCTCGGAGAGGCTGCCATGGATGTGAGCAACGGGTTAGTGACGAGAGCACAGGCTATGATGACGACCACGACGAGCTAGACGAACGCAGAAACCCATTAGCAGGCGACCCTTTGCCAGCTTTAGGATGCCGGAAGGTTCATGGAACTACCTGTGAAATGTCGGTTCCGCCGCAGAGAACGGTTATGCAGTAACGGCCATACTGCTTTTAAAGGTCCTAGAATTGACGCTGTGTACTTCCATGAAGAATGGCTATTCGGCCTTGTGTGACGCAGAGACGTATGGATGCCATCTCGATGATACGAGCGACCGGGCTAGCTCTCGTTTGTCGAGAAATCATTGCTGACTTTTGGGACATCCGCAGTCGGATGAGGTCAGGGTGGTGCAACATTCAATAGAATTGTACGAAAAGGAACGAGGCAGGCGGACTCGGGTAAACTTGTGCACATGCTGCTTTAAGAGGCAGTGGTCGCCCCAGAGGTGAGCCGAGTTCGCTGGTGTCCTGGAGTCCTCCTCAGGGCAGCGGCCCCTCGTCTTAGGGACACGGAGAGCAAGCCGCGCAGCTCATAAAAAAGGACGGCCCAGGGCCCATCCTGGAGGTGGACGAGCTGCTGATAATATTGCCAGACTCATAGAGCCGCATCAGTGCTCGCTGGGCGAGCCGCTGCGGTGCATCATGCGGGTGGCTGGCCGCCACCGGAAATTCGGGAAAAATCAATACGGGTACTCGTTACTGTCAAGCCACCCAAAGTGCGAATATGAGTACGGAGTAAGACCGCAGGGTGGATTTGTGGAGTTGGCTAAAGTGAGACAGCACAACCGTCTGGACAACCAAAGGCAGAGACACATCCACAGACCCACAGGCGCAACTCCTCGCTAAGCGGACCGACGGCCAACGGAACGGAATGAGCCAAGGTGGGTACGAATACGGAGTACTCCGTACGAGTAACCACAATCCTTTCGGAGGCACTAGTGCAAACAGCATTATTAGCGTGCATATGAGTACTGCTGCACCCCTAGCACAGCGGAAGCTAGCACCACTTTCCCCGGACCCTTTAAATGGGCGGCCCACTTCCGTTTTTTAGCGAGGAAGTAGCAACAACGAAAGGAAAGAGAGTCAAAACTCACAAAAGAAAGCAAACATGCAGCCAGCACCGAAGAAGGGAAGAAAAAAATGCGACAGTCCAATGATATGCGCCTGATACGTGCCGTCCATGATGGCGTGGACGGCGAAGCAACTTGCGGTCAGCAGGCCGACTTTAGTCTCACCAATCGCAACGTTCATAGCGACTGGAGCTCACCGATTGTGACGAAATCGGACAACGCAAAGCACGACCTTTACACCGACAGACGCCACAATGTGCGCGACGAGGACGGCTTTGTCGATCGGGACCGACACTCGTTTTAGGTTTGCCGTAGGGGCGTCCATGATTACGCGAGTGAGCTGGCCTGCAAGCGAGCAAGCGAGCGAACGAGAGAACAAGTATCGAATGAGTACTCGTAGACAAGCAAATCGATATAGCTAGCGGATGCGGCCTCACCGGTGGCATCCCATACTCTGGCACAGTTTGGTCAGGTTATGTCCATTGGCGAGCAGAAGATTTACAATGGCTGCCACAAGTCGCCTAGCGCTGATCGTGATCTGTTGGTAAAAGTGTGCGTCATTTGTTCCGCTGGACGGCTTCGCTCACCGGACATTTGGAATCGTATGCCCGTGAGCCGAGAGCTAACCTCTGCCTGGTCCATACGACGTAAGGAGGGGAGCACGCACCGTTCTCAAGGTGGCAGCCGACTACGTCGTACGTCTCCAAAGTGGATCCAACACTGCGCAATGCAGGGAAGTCTAACGAACAAACGCCGTCGCCGTCTGCGCATGGAAAGGCGGCTCCAGCGGCCGAGAACCCTGCAGTTCCCCTACTCGTAATAGTCTAGGCAAGACGGTGGTGGTTTTTTGCCAGAGGACCTGATAGAACTGTGCGGCTGAGGCTGGATTTCATGAAGTCGAGGTGGGTCATGGAAAGAAATTAGCACAGTGCCAACGGACTCTACACCGTATTTGCACGGCGCACGTCATCGATTGCCTCCTTTTTCGCAATGCCAATCGAATTTTTCCTCGCGACGTCGCGTCGCAATGACGACCACGGCGGCACTCGCGTACGAGGAGCCCTCGATACGCTCTGTGCTAGTGCTTACGTCGCTGCTTCTGGGACTCAATGTCTTGGGCTGGGCGCTCGACGCGCTGCTCTACTGCGGCCTGGTCGGTCAAATCCTCGTCGGCATCGCCTGGGGCACGCCGGGTGCCGCGCTGCTATCAACCGAAGCGGAGCACTTCATGGGCCAGCTTGGGTACTTGGGCTTGATACTGTTGGTCTACGACGGTGTGTATTGTGTGTTCCAGGGGGGGGGAGGGCAGGGGAAGGGGGGGCAGTCGAGGGTGCCAAAGCAAGGAAAAAAAAAAGACAACAAGCTGACCCTGCAGGCGGTCTATCGACGTCGATTCGCGAGCTGCGCGCCAACATTGGCCTGTCGGTAGGCATTGCCTTGACGGGCATTGCCGTGCCCATGGGCCTCTCGTTTGTGCTGGTGGGCCTGGCAGGGGCGTCGCCGCAAGAGGCGCTTGCGGCGGGCGCGGCGCTCTGCTCGACCAGTCTCGGGACCGCGTTTGCGGTGCTGCGCGTGAGCGGGCTGGCAGAGACACGGCTGGGCGTGGTGCTGGCGGGCGCGGCGATGCTGGACGACGTGGTTGGGCTGGTCATGGTGCAGGTGGTAGCGCGGCTGGGTGGCGACGGCGGCGGTGCGGTGTCCGCGGCGACAGTGGTGCGTCCTGTGCTGGTGTCGGTGGCCCTGGTCGTCGTGGCTGCGGCCGCATGTCGGTGGCTCGTTCGTCCGGGCACGGCCGCCGCCGAGCGCTGGCTGGACGCGCACGCAGACGACGCAGACGGCTGGCTGGCCAGACAGGTGCGCCCCCGCGCCGCGGCGCTGGTGCTGCATACCCTCTTGCTGGTGGGCTCCGTGGCCGCTGCGAGCTATGCGGGCACGTCCGACCTGTTTGCCGCGTACGGCGCTGGCGCCCTGGTCGGCTGGTGGGACGCAGAGGTGTCGCGGGCCTCGTTGGACCGCAGCGCCACGTCCGGCCTGGCCGTCTTTGACCACTACTACCGTGCCGTCTCCCAGCGCGTGCTGCAGCCCCTTTTCTTTGCTTCCATTGGCTTTTCCATTCCCGTGGCATCCCTGTTTGTCGGCAGCACGCTGTGGCGGGGCATCGTGTATGCAGCGCTCATGGCCGTGGGCAAGCTCGTTTGCGGACTCTGGCTGCTGCGGTTTCGAGCCACTGCCGGCGAGGCCCCAGTCGCCCCGGACACCTCAGAGGCCAAGCTGGCCGCGGCAACGGCCGCACCGCCCACGCACGCACCCCCCGCGCGTGCATGCGAGGCCGACGAGAGGCCGACGCTGCCTGGCACACGAGTACGAGTACGAGTACCAATGCCCAACCCCACTCGGCTGCCGTCGCTCTACCCCGCCGCAGTGTTGGGCGTGGCCATGGTGCCGCGGGGCGAGATTGGCTTCTTGATCGCGGCGGTGGCGCAGAGGCGGGGCGTGCTGCATGCCGACGTCTTCCTCCTCGTCACCTGGGCCATTGTCCTCTGCACGTTGGTTGCGCCGCCGCTCGTTGGGCTGCTAGTCCGCCGCGCGATGAAAACCGAGCGTCAGGTGGTGGCCGTTGACGGTGGTCGGGCAGCCGCAGGCGACGTCCTGGGGGTCTGGGGTGTACGGGTACATGTGAGCGACCGGTGAGTACGCACACGAATCACGACGCCCAGTTGTCTCCACCGGCCGGCAGGGGTTTTCTGTCTGTCAGTGGAGCCGGAAATTCCGCCAATTTCTTGTCCCGCACTCCTTATCCGTGCCGCAACACTCGTGCCTGTGGTTGGCCCGTCGTCCTGGCCGCGGCTTGGCCCAGACGGTTCCAGGCCTGTGATTGTGCATGTCCAAGACTCTTGTTTCGAAGACGGAGCGACTGTTTTTGGCAAACGTGCTTGTCGATCAGAGGCGGTCAGGCCAGAAGAAATGCAAGGCGGAAGCTGCGCGGAGAGGGACCGGAAGGCGTCGTCGGCTAGGGACTCTGGGTTGTTTCCCACATCTCCCCATGTTTTATCTTGCGTGTCATACGACCGGACGTGGACTACGGCATGGTCTCCGTTTTGTTAGCACGGCGCGAACACTGTCGGGCCGCCTTCCAATCGCTGTGGTAGCGCCAACTTGCCCCAACTGCTCGCCCCGCCCGCCTTCCGTGGAACTAAATTGGCCTTGGGCACTGGCCATGCGGGCAGATTTTAGTGTTGCGACCTCAGAATTCACTACGACGTCTTGTTCTCACCTATCGCATCCTGTCTTGCGAGCCACGACGAACCCACGGACACATTTAGCAGCACCAGCCCGAGGATCGTGTCGCTCCACCAGGCCCTAGGTGTCGATCGTCGCCACATGACACATCGCTCTGTATCGTGCCCTATGCTAGGCGATCAAACTTTAAGATAGCGCTGTACTAAGAATGCTGAGAGGAAAAGAGAGGGTCTCGACAAGCGAGCTTCGGGTTAGAGGCAATGCAAGTCACCCACGGGGAAAGGGCCAGCAAACAAAATACGAGTACTGGTATCTTTCGAGTAGGAGTACTTCCCCGCTCTTGTCGACGGGGGAGGCGGACTTCCGGAGGCAGCGAGGCAGCCACACAGCGACTGATTGCAACGTGCCCACCAAACGCAAAAAAAGAAAGCTGTCCTGCCGAGTCACGGCACCGTTCCCACCACCCTCATGTCCAGTGGTCGACTGCCGTGTCCCAATTCGCCGCCCGCCCGCCACACTGTTTCAGCGCATGCAGCGCAGCGACGTTGGCGCTGCCTCGTATCAGGCCACTTCTCCCGTGGACTTGAGCAGAACTCGCAGAACTCGCAGAACTCGCAGAGCTCGCAGAGCTCGCAGAACTCCAGAAACCAACCCCGCGAAAAATAGCATAAAAGGGTCGTTCCTTCCCAGTCCGTCGCCAATCCACTTGTACGTTTCCCCGCCTTAGACTCGCAACAGCCGCCCTTTTCAATTTGAACTCAGCCTACCCCTTTTCCATCACCAATTCCATTGTGCCCGGCCGCCACTTTCACCATGTCGTTCCGAGCCCTTCCCCACAAGCCGTTCGCGAATGTGGTGCACCAACTCGACGTGACCTCGCTGATGCACCTGGCTTGCACCAATCGGTTCTACTACAGCTTTCTGCTGCCGGAAGTGTACCGCCGTGGCATCATGGAGTCTCGTGTACTGTCTGATCAGATCAAAGCTTGCATGAACGGTGTTGCGGGCGCTGAAGACTCCCCATATCCTATTGGCGCCTGTGCCGGCCCGGTCGACCACGAGACCGACGAGCACTATGCAAAGATGGGCATGGCCGAAATGGAGGACGACGACGTTGTCGGGCCGGCCGACTACCCCCTGGACAAGGTGGATGCGGATGTGGTCATTGACATGCCGACACAGCCCGACAAGCGCTTTCCGATGCACTGGGCCTGCTACCGTGGCCACTGCCGCAGGGTCCAAATGATACTGCGCACCCAAGGTGCCTTGGGCAGAGGTGGCTGGCTCGACCTCGACGCCGTCGACAGCTATGGCTGCACGCCCATATGGTATGCCGCCGCCAATGGCCACACGCACATTGTGACCTTGCTGCTGGCCGTGCACCCCTACCCCATCGAAGGGATCTACCACGGCCGCACCGCCCTGTCAGCGGCGGCCGGCGCCGGCCATGGGACCGTCGTCCGAGAACTGCTGATCGCCTTTGATCGCCACGCGAGATCCGTGCGGGACCCTTCCATTGACATCAGAGCGCCCCTCACCCCCAAGGAGATCAAAGTGCGTGACCAGCCGGACCACGGCCGCTTCACGCCCCTGGCCCATGCCTGCCGCCAGGGCCACCGTCACATTGTCGAATATCTGCTGGCGGTCGGCCGCTCGGATCGCTGCGGCTACACGGTGCACTACGGCGAGCGCGGTGACCCCCGTGCCGAGGCCCTCTGGACGCACTCCAGCGTCGTTGGCGGCTCGCCCCTGTTGCAGGCGGTGCGCGGCAAGCACAGCGACATTGTCGCCACTCTTTTGCGCTACGGCGCCTACGATGCGGACCTGCCCGCCCCGCTTGTCCGCTCGCCCCTCTCCATCGCGGCCGAGCGCGGCGACTTTGTCTCGGCCTCCCTCCTGCTCGGCACCGGCTGCGTCGATGTCAACCGCGTCGACCGCCACGGCCGCACGGCCCTCGTGTACGCCATCCGCGCTGGCGCCGGTGGCATTGTCCGCCTCCTGCTTGGTCAGCCAAACGTCGAGGTCCTCGAGACCGACAGGACGGGCAAGGCCCCAGTCTACTGGGCCCGCGCAGATCCCAACATTTTTCCCGCCATCCAGTCTGCCGGAGTCCGCCAACTGGAGGATCGCTGGCGCGCCACCCAGGGCGAGCGTCTCGAAAACGAACCCCTGGGCCTGCTAGACAGATACAAGTTCTGGGTTTGGGTCCGTACCAGCACCTTGAGCAGGGACCACCCTGGTGCTGGCTGGTGGGCCAACGGCACCTGGTGTCCCCCCCTCCCCATTTGTTTCCAAAGGAACTCTCGGCCCGACAGTGGCTCCCAAATCAGCACTGGCCCCCGGACGACCGTTGGCACCCAGACCAGCGTTGTCAGCCAGACCAGCACTGGCTCCCAAACCATCGCTACCGCTCAGGCCAGCAATGGCGCCCAGACCGGCGCTGTCACCCGGACCAGCACTGGTACCCAGACCACAGGTACACAAACTGGTGGTTGGCCCTTGAATGGGGGCCGTTGGCTCAGTGGCCAGAGCACCTCCCCCCACGAAGGTCGCCTCTGGAGTCTGACTGTCGACGGTCGCCGCTGGTTTGAGCGCTCTGATCCCACTCCCGAAGCCGAGCAGAAAAACGCTCGGCCGTCCCAGGAAGACCACGACATGAGTGGCTAAGCCACTCAAAGTGGGGGGGGGGGGGGGGGGGGGGGGAGATTGGGATTTGGAAATAAGAAGAAAACGACGATTACGAAGCTTTTCTTATTGTTCGCGATTTGGTTGGACGGGACGGATAAAAGTATATATGGATTTGCATTTGTCGAACTTTGGATGGGAGGAATTTTGTATGAACCGGGTCTGGACCCAGTACGGTTGTCAGTGACCCTTTGGGTTGAACTGGATTGCTATGCATTTTGTTCGCGATATTTTTTTTTGCATGCTTTTGGCTTTTTTTTCTCTACCGGATCTCTTTTTTAGTTTCCCTTTGTTCATTTTGCGATTTTTTGTTATAATTAGTCGTGTTCGGCTTTTGAACGCACTCGTGTTGTTTTATTCTTTCATGTCTTACTATCTTATTATCTCTTGCGCCGATTCAGTATCTCGAATGTCTCCTGGCTCTTGCACACATCGCTATCCGAGGCTACTTTTTCGTATCAGCGCCCTTGCGAAGTTTGTCTTCGGTCCACGGTCCTACTAGTGTCAGCCCATTTACGCGCGACTCGTTCCTTTCCGTTTCAACTTCCACCGGCGACCCAAGGACGGCGGTGTCTTTCCAGTCTTGTCAATTCACTTTTCTCTTTTCGCTATATTTAGCTTCATGGCTCTTCACTTTGCTTCGCTTTCGTTGTCTTCTTCCGTTGATTTGGTGGCAGTTCTATGGCTATCCGGCCTCTTGTTTGGCACCGTGGTCTTACCACATACTTCTAGTTATACAGCAAGTCTCTCTCCCCCTACCAAGCTAGTTCTGGCTTACCCTGACAGCTCGCGGCCTCGAGACCGGAGCAGAACCGCTCTTCCTCCTCGAGCTTGGCCGTCTTCATCTCGCCGGTGATTTTGGGGGTGGCCGGCCATATCTCGACACCGCCCTGCTTCTCCTCGCGGGCTCGGTGGCCCATGACCTGAGTGCGAACAGCATTCTGGAAGTAAAGTGGACCCTTTTCTTTCTGGGGGTGGAACTCTCCGTTGACGTACACGCCGGCATTAATGTTGGCCTGGGCGTTGTCACAGAGCATCTTGTCCTCGGTGAGGACTTGGTGGTAAAAGTCCATGATCGCCTGGAACTCGGCGTCGGTGGCCTTTTCGTGGCGGAATATGTCGTTTTCGATGCGCGTAGTCGTGGCCGAAGTCGGCACCATGCGCTGAATGTAAAAGAAGTTTTCCCTGGAGGGGGTGAGTCAAGACGAAGCACGAGAGAAGAGGAAAAGACTCACGTGACCGTGATGGAGGTCAGCGGGTAGAGGTAGATGATGGAGCGACGGAAGTTGCCGTCGACGTCGGCCTTGTTGACGATGGTGTGCTGGTAAGCGCCGGCAGCGGGCTCGACGGTGTACTGTGTGAGGTCGGAGACGCCGGCGATAAGGGGGTGGGAGGTTGGACAGTGGTAGCATTCGTTGTAGTTTTCAATGACGCCTTTCCAGTTGGCGTCGAGGTCCATGTCCCAGCGGTGGTCAAAGTGGTAGCCGGACAGGTCAAAGGTCTCGGCGAGGCGGGTGTCGACGCCGGCAAAGTCAGCGTCCCACGGGCTCGAGGGCGGGGTGCCGGGGTCGCCGGCCTCGAGGTTGGCCCAGACAAAGCCGGCGCGGTCGACATGGACGCGGACAGGCAGGAGGCTGTGCTGGGCCTTGTCAAAGTCGGGCACGGTGTCGAAGCGCGGCGCCTTGGCGAGGTTGCCCTGCAAGCCGTAGGACCAGCCGTGGTACTTGCAGTGCAGCACGGAGACGCGGCCGCAAGGCTGGTCGACGATGGGGAAGGCCCGGTGGCGGCAGAGGTTGTGGAAGCCGCGGATCTCGCCGGCCCGGTCCTGGACGAGGAAGAAGGAGAAGCCGGCGACGGTAAAGGACTGGTAGTCGCCGGCCTGGGTGAAGCGCAGGGTGTGGGTGAGCAGCAGCCAGCGCTGGGAGAAGATGGCGCGACGCTCAAGCTCGTACATGGCCGGGCTGCGGTACCATGATGCCGCGAGACCGCGGCTGGGCGGCGACTTGGCCGGGGCGTCCGGGGCGAGGCCAAAGAGACGAAGCATGACGTGGGAGGGATGGACGAGGAGTTGGTTGCTCTGTTGACCCGACCTCGACTTCCTCTCTCTTGTCTTTTCCGTCGTCGCACCTCTTGGCCTCCTGTTATCTGTCTCCCATCTTCTTACAGGTGCAGCACAGTCATCCTCTGCCGCGTTTACCCGCCATGGCGGTCGCTCTAGTGTCGCGTCGGATCCCCACTCTTTGATAAGACGGGCGCAACGCGCAACCCGCTGCAGTTGTCGGCAATCCCCACTCTCGAGCGAGGTCGGACGCTACGATGGCTGTATTCATATCAGGCCGACCAGCCTTGGTCGGATCGGTCGTGACGGGACAGACACGGTCATCGTTTGAAGCACAATGGCAGCTCAAATCGCCCTCATTGACTTTTCCGGTTCGTTTTGATGTCGTCTCCGCGGCTGCAGGGTTGTGCTGACGGACCGACAGACTTTTACCGGGCGGATGCGGCCAAGAAGCAGGCGGTCGTGGACCAGATCCGGGAGAGCTGTCTGAAACACGGCTTCTTCCAGATCGTGGGCCACACCGTGCCGCTGGCGGAGCAAAAAGCGGCCATGGACGCGGCCAAGTCGTTTTTTTCGCTGTCGCAGGCGGACAAGGACGCGGTCAGCAAGCACAACAACACGTGGAACCGCGGCTATGAGCAGCTGCGGTCGCAGATGCTCGAGGTGGGCACGGAGCCGGAGCTGAAGGAGGGCTTCTACATTGGCGACGAGATCGCCGAGACGCACCCGTACTTTGTGCAGCGACGTCTCAACAGCGGCCCGAACCAGTGGCCGACCGGCCTGGGCGACGGCCTGGCCGAGTTCCAGACAGCTTCGATGGAGTACTACCGAAAGGCACTGGCTCTGGCGGGCGATTTGCTAGAGGCGCTAGCCCTCTCGATGGACCTGCCGTCGACCTACTTTGCACGCTTCATGGAGGGCGCCGTGGCGACGATGCGGTATCTGCACTACCCGTCTCAGCCGGCGGACGCGGATGAGAAGCTGGCACGCGGCATCGGGGCACACACGGACTTTGGCGCCATCACGCTGCTGCTGCAGGACACGGTCGACGGGCTGCAGGTGCTGGATGCCGAGACGCAGGCCTGGATCGACGTGGAGCCGACGCCGGGCGCGCTGGTGGTGAACCTGGGCAACCTGATGCAGCGCTGGACCAACGAGCGGTACCGCAGCAATGTCCATCGGGTCATCAACAAGTCGGGCAAGGAGCGCTACAGCATTCCGTTTTTCCTGAGCGGCAACCCCGACTATGTCGTCGACTGCATCCCCACCTGTGTGGCCGAGGGCGACAAGGTCAAGTTCCCGCCCATCACGGTTGAGGCCGCCGTGTCGGCCGCGTACGCAGAGTCGTACGGACGGGCGCAGCTGTTCAAGAGCAAGTTGGTAGCGGCTTAAGAGACAGCGATAGGGGGTCCCTTTCGCGGGCGATCCATAGAGCATGATAAAGCACACTACAGACCAACGAGTTGTAGCTGAAAGTGAGCCATAAGTTGAACCGCCTCTTCCGATGCTGATGGACTACGACCGAACCCATCTTATCACACGCCGCCTGCAGCGGCTGGTGACGTCGAGCAAGTGTGCACATTATAGAGGAGCCAGATCGTAAAAGACATGCGTGCATCAGATATCATTATGTAGACAGTCTATTCTAGAGTACACATCACCACTTGGTCACACCACCGTCGACGAGAATGTCGGAGCCCGTGCAGTACTTGCTGGCATCGCTAGCCAGGAAGACGCACGCACCGCGGATGTCTTCGGGCTCGGCCACGCGGCGGTTCATAATCTCGTCCTTCCAGCTCTCGAGCAGGTGGGGAAAGGGCGCAGTCATCTCCGTGCGGACGTAGCCTGGGCTGACCGAGTTGACGCGGATGCCGTGCGGCTGCAGCTCGGCGGCAATGGGTGCGACCATGGCGCGGACAGCGCCCTTGGTAGAGCAGTAGGCCGACGACCACTGTGAGCGGATCGCCATGTAGGAGGCAATGCTGGCGACGAGCACGATGCTGCCGCACTTGGTGCCGTTGGCGATCATGGCCTTGGCACCGAGCTGAGCCGTAAAGTAGACGCCGCGCACGTTGACGCCCAACAGACGATCGTACTCGGCCGGAGTGGTCTCGAGAAAGGTAACGTTTTGGTTGACACCGGCGCAGGCGACGACAATGTCGAGGCGGCCGTCAAAGTCGGCCTTGACCTGGGCAAAGCCGGCCTCCAGGGCCTCGGGCGAGGTCACGTCGACCTTGTAGGCCTTTGTGCGGACGCCGTACTGGGTCTCGATCTCGGCAAACGCAGGCACAGGGTCAATGACGTCAAAGACAGCAACGTCGGCGCCGGCCTCGGCAAGGCCCTGGGCAAAAGCAAGACCGCAGCCGCGAGCGCCACCGGTCACGAGGGCCATGCGGCCCTTGAGAGAAAACTACAGAGGGAAATTGGTGGTCAGCATTTTTTTTTTGCTAATGGTGGGACGGCCGGGGGGGGGGATGGCCTCACCTTGGACATGTTGGTGGATAGAGAAAATGTGTGAAAGATCAGAACCGTGGAGTGGAAGCAAGGCCAAGATCAAAATGAGCAGCAATTCACGTACGAGTATGTAGAGCTTGCGACATGGGAGCTATCTAGCTTGGCACCGTACATGGCCGAGGATGGCCGCAAGCTGTAAGAGTGGAGCCCGATCGGGAAAGTGGGTGGAATTTTGGCGGGCATGGGCGAGAGTTGGGCGAGAGTTGGGCGGGAGTTGGGCGGGAGTTGGGGGTGAAAGTGGGGGTGGGGTAAGTGGGACTATCGCTATCGCAGAGTCGGGACGCGGCCGTGGCGACGGGCAGTGGAAGCTGGGTGGCGGGGCAGCCGTGCTCGTACGAGTCAGCGCGGTTGCGGACGGACATCTTATGGATATGAAGTAGGCGAGTCGCGAGTACAGTCGGAGAAGCAGAGGGTAAGCGCGCCAAAATGTCCGAATACCGTGTAATTGAGCCGGTGCAGCGAGATGGGGAGAGCAAGCTAAAGGTAGCGGTCGCGTGAACCATGGACCGTGCAGACGTATAGCTGACGCGATGGGACAGGTGATCATTGTCGGCGCCGGCCTGGGCGGTCTGGGAGCGGCGATCGGGGTGTTGCTGGCGGGCCACGAGGTGACCGTCCTGGAGAGCGCATCGCAAATCGGCGAGATTGGGGCGGGCATTCAGGTGCTGCCCAACTCGGCGCGCGTCCTGTTTGCCTGGGGCCTGCAGGAGAAGCTGGCACGGCACGCGACGCAGCCGCAGTTCTGCCACTTTTACGGCTGGAAGGGCAACCGCCTCGGCACCATGGACTACCACGGCTACGGCAAAGCGGCCAACGGCGTCTTTTGGGATTTCCACCGGGCGAACCTGCATCGCGAGCTGCTGGACCGGGCCGTGGAGCTGGGGGCGCAGGTGTACACGAGTGCGCGGGCCGAGCGGGTCAGCACCGAGGAGACGGAGGGGGGGCTGTACTCGACGGCGACGGTGCACCTGACGGACGGCCGGGCCTTTACGGGCGACCTGGTGGTGGGCGCGGACGGGATCAACTCGCAGATGCGCGAGGTGCTCGTGGGCCACGCCGACCCGCCGACGCCGACGGGCGACCTGGCGTACCGGCTGCTGCTGGACACGGCGGCGCTGCAGGACGACGCGGAGCTGCGCGCCATGGTCGAGACGCCGCAGGTCAACTACTGGATCGGGCCGGACGCGCACGCCGTCAACTATGTGCTGCGGGGGGGCAAGCAGCTCAACATGGTGCTGCTGGTGCCCGACAACCTGCCAGCGGGCGAGCACGCGACCACGGGCACCGGCACGGCCGACGAGATGCGCGCGCTGTACGCCGGCTGGGACCCGCGCATCGAGAAGCTGCTCGGCTGCTGCAAGGAGGCCGAGGTGCTCAAGTGGCGGCTCTGCATCCGGCCCGGGCTCGAGCCGACGTGGTCGCACCCGGCCGCCAGCTTCACCCTGACCGGCGACGCCGTCCACGCCACGCTGCCCTACCTCGCCAGCGGCGCCGGCATGGCCCTCGAGGACGCCGGCGTCTTGGGCCTCTGTCTCGCTCGTCTGACCGACACGACGGCCGCGTCCAAGCGCCGCGCCCTCGACGTCTACGAGGCCTGCCGCCGGCGCCGCACCGAGCAGGTCGTCGCCCGCGGCACGTACAACCAGCACATGTACCACATGCACGACGGGCCCGACCAGGTCGAGCGCGACGCGAAAATGGCCGAGTACGACGAGATCGACCGTCGCTGGCTCGCCTCCGAGAACCCCGTCCTGCCAGCCGTCGACGAGACCGGCGAGGATCCGTTCCCGTGGCGGTACCATGGCGTCGGCCGGTGGCTGCTGACCTACGACATGTGGAAGGACGTGGAGGACAAATGGGCAGAGATGGAGGGGACCAAAGCGGACGCATAGATTGAATTGGATAGACGGAGTAGACTCGAAAAAAAAAAACCAAATGTTTCTCACAACGCCCCAGTTCCGACTTGAATTTGCGCCATTACAACACAGAAACTCTACGTATTCTCGACAGTCCTCTGCGATAATCACGAATCACCAATCCCGTAAAAGTATCGTTATCTTAATCTGATCTTTTGTTCGTCTCTTCTATAGTCTCCATGCTTCTTCTATCATTCCATTTATGCCTTGTAGAACGTGTAGTCGTTGTAGCCCTTCTCGAGCGGCTCCGCACCGTAAAAGGTGGAGCGGTCGTACTTGGTCAGCGGCAGGCCCTTGCGCAGACGCTCGACCAGATCGGGGTTGGAGATAAAGTGGCGGCCAAAGCCGACCAGCTCGGCCTGACCGCTCTTGAGAATGGTGGGGGCCGAGTCGCGATCGATGGCGCCCGCGGCCAGGAACGTGATACCAGCCGCCTTGAGAATGTTGGAAAAGGGCACGAGCGAGTTCTTCTGGGCCGGGGCCGCCGCCGTCTTGTCGTCCGACGACGTGTAGGCCGCGAGGGCCTCGAGCTTCTGCTGCTCGCTAAGGACCTCGTCGAAGCGGGGCTCGATCCTGGGAGAGAAGGCGGTCAGTCTCGGGACAAGTCACGGGACAAGACAAGAGCGCACAAGCGCAAGGACACTCACATGTGCACGTAAGCCGGCCGCTGGTCAGCCGGCAGCGCGGCGAGGGCGCGGCAGAGGTACGCCCAGTGGGCGTTGGGGTTGCTGTCGTGCGTGTCCTGGAAGTAGTTGAACGGGGACAGACGCACGCCCACGCGGTCGGCACCAATGGCCGCCGACGTGGCCGCCAGCACCTCGAGCAGGAACCGGCAGCGGTTCTCGACCGAGCCGCCGTAGGCATCGGTGCGCTTGTTGATGTTGTCGTGCAGAAACTGCTCGAGCAGGTATCCGTTGGCGCCGTGGATCTCGACGCCATCGAAGCCACCCTCCTCCACGGCCGCCTTGGCCGCCGTCGCCCACGTCTTGGTGAGGCCGTGGATCTCGTCGACCGTCATGGCCCGCGGCGGGTCGGCGGCACAGGAGCTGCCATCGAGGTAGTTGCCCTCCATCGGCAGCTCGCCCGACGACCAGGCACGCACGCCGCCGCGCAGCACCGAGCCCGTCGCCCGGCCCGTATGCCACAGCTGCACCACCATCAGGCCGCCCTTGGCGTGCACGGCATCCGTCACCTTGCGCCAGCCCGCCAGCTGTGCCGGCGAAAAGACGCCCGGCACGCGGGGGTAGCAGCTCGCATCGGCGCAAATGTCCGTGGCCTCGCTGATCTGCAGACCGCCGTCCGAGGCCCGGTCGCCATAGTACGTGACCATGCGCGCAGGCGGCACATTGACGCCGTCGACGACGTCGCAGCGCATGCGAGTGCACGGCGCCTGCACGATGCGGTGCTTGAGCGCGAGCCGACCGACCGTCAGCGGCGAGAAGAGGGCCGTCGAGGCCAGCGGTGCGAGGGTGGAGGACATGGTCGCGGTGGAGGGGAAGACGAGGAGAACGGGGAGAACGAGGAGAACAAAGAGTAGAGAAGTCGAGGTCAAAGGGACTTGACTCTGGCGGTTCAAGGAGAAATAAAGTCTAGCAAACGGACGAAATAGAATAGCTCGATAAAAAGTCAGGTGAACACGTCCTAAAACGGAAACGGCACACAAAAATATATACGGCCCCCCACGACTGGTCGCGCTGAAAAGTCAGTAATACTTGCCCGTCGTGTGGGCGTCGCGAGTGGACAAGTTGCCAAACGCCAAAGTGCTATCTCGATAGGCGGGGTGGATGGGACCCACCCTCCCATCTTTGCAGGAGTGGGAGGGTGGCAGGGGCAAATGGCAGAGACAAAGCGCATTGTGGATTGTGGTCATGGTAATTGTGGTACGGAGTAATTGTGGATTATGAGTTATGGGGCCTGTGGGGCCTAGATACCGATACGGGATATGTACAGTACGGAGTAGATACAGTTGGCGGTGGGCGGTACACCGAGCGAAAATTACTAAGCAGAATAACCACACACCATCCCCCGTTCCTTAGATGGACGCGTGCCCGTGCGTCTCGTACGGCAGGGCGAAGCAGAAGATGCCGCCCAGGATCCAGAGCGCGGCGCTGGCGTAGATGGGCGCGACAGTGTAGCCCGCGTAGGTGGAGATGAACGACGCGACGAGGCCACCGAGACGGAGCATGGTCGAGGCGATACCAGTGCCGGTGCCACGGACGGGGCCGGGGAACGATTCGGGAGCATAGGCGTACATGATGGCGTATTCTGGAGGGCGCAAGTTAGAAAGAGCGGACGGAGAGGGGAGGGAAGAAGAAATCGAGACAAGTAGCGAGAGAGCAGCAGAACTTACCAAAGTTGCCCAAAACACCCGTGGCGCATTGGAAGCCAATGTCTGCCGCCTGCGTCTTGGCACCGGTGTAGGCAAAGAGAAAGACGGCAGTGAGAATGGCAGAGGCAGCCATCATCCAGCGACGGCCAAAGCGGGTCTCGACGGCAAAGCCGGCAGCAATGGGACCGACGACGGTAGCGGCAGAGACAATGCAGTACACCTTGTACTCGTAGCTGAGCGTGTTGTTGACCGTGTACGACTTCTTGGTCTCGAGGTAGGACGTGATAAAGGCAAAGTAGAGCGGGTAAGCAATGCCAATGGTGAGCCAGATGAGAAAGGTGACGAGCGAGTGCTGTGCCATTTTGCGACCGGCGAACAGGGACTTGTAGTTGTCGGCGCTGTAGTCGCTGAAGCTCTGGCGGAGCAGCTGCCAGTGGCTGAGCCCCTGGGGCGTGGGCGGCGCGACGGGGGCCATCTCGGTGGACTCGGCGCCCTTTTCGGAGCCGACCTCGACGGGCGCACCGCGGCCGAGCACGCGGGCATCAATGGCCTGCAGCATCTCAATGGTGAGCAGCTCCGGGCGGCCGTTGTAGCGGGCAATGTAGTTGACGGACTCGACGGCGTCGGCGTCGCGGCCCTTTGAGATGAGGAAGCGCGGCGACTCGGGGATCTTGAAGAGGAAGATGCGGATCAGGCCAAAGGCAATGGCCAGGGCGCCGAGCGTGATCATCATGTAGCGCCAGCCCATGTTGGTGCTGCGCGGGCAGGGCGCGTCCTCGGACGAGCAGCCGTAGTTGGCGAGGAAGACCCAGGCCAGCAGCGAGACGATGAGCTGGCCGAGGTTCCACCAGGCCGACAGGCTGACGAGCAGCCACTGGTAGGCCTGGGGCACGAACTCGAGGAAGATGATGCTGTCGACGGGCACGTTGCCGCCGGCGGCGGTGCCGACGAGGCCCCAGAGAACGCAAAAGGTGGTAAAGTTGAGGGAGCCGGCGGTGGCGCAGGCAAAGATGCCGCCCAGCAAAATGGTGGCGTTAAAGGCCGGGCGGCGGCCGATCATGTCGGCGGTGGTGCCCCAAAAGGTGGCGCCCAGGATGAGGCCGACATAGTAGGCGACGGAGCTGAAGCTGACGTGGGTGATGCCGATGAACTCGTTGGCGGCGGGCGGACGCGAGGCGCTGATGCCCTGGGACCAAAAGTTGTCGGCCATCCAGCCGAAGCCGTTGACGACAAAGAGGATCCACTGGAAGCGGCCCATGCCAATGGCGGACAGGTGCTCGGCGACGAGCTCCGACTTGAGCCGGTACGACTCGCTGACGGCATCGTGGTAAAAGGCGCTGACGGCCGGGTCGTTGGCCACCTCGATGGTGCCCTGGTTGACCGAGCGGGGGGTGGCCGGACGGGTCGACTTGTCGTCGGACATGGTGGCGGTGACGGAGGGCAAGGAAAGAAGAGTAAAGGGACGGGTCAGGGACGGGTCAGGACGGTCAGGACAGGTCAGGGACGGCACGGGACGGGTCAGGGACGACACGGGACAGTAGATCGGGGACAGGCCGGGACAGAAGCAGAGACGGACAAGGTGCAAACACGCAGACAAAACAGACGGACCGCAACACGCAAGACAACTACATATACAGCCTCGCCAGGCCTGCCGGAAGTCTGGCAAGGAGTGCGGTTGCGATTACATTGCACGCCATTCCGTGTTACCGACTAATTGCCTCGCGGTGGACTCTTGGCATTGTGGTATTTTAGATACGACTTATCTTCTCCACTCCAAGCATCACACGACGGATATCTCTCCCACTTGCGGTGGGACGATGGATTGTGGTTCTTTTGCAGGCTTCCCTGCGATTAGTCAATGAGTCAGGGCCGCTTTATTCTTAGTTTGGATTCTCGGATATGCTGGCACTTTTTCTACTCGTGCTTTTATCGTCGTTATCTTTATCTTTGTATTTTTGTTTTTATTTTATTTTTTACATATCTCTTGTATCATGTCTGAGCGACCCTACACTTGCAGGAAACCACCGTAGTACGCGTCCAGCCAGCGTGCGGCCTCGCCGCCCGTCTCGGCGGATGCGGGCCAGCGCCGGATCGAGCCCACGTAGCCGTCCGGCCGCACGTTCATAATGGCCACCTCGTCGGCGGCCAGGCCGCCCAGCCACTTGCCGGCGCAGGACTTGCCCTGCGTGTCCGTCGAGGCCGCGTCGTCGAGGTAGACGGTCCACGGCGAGCGGGCAAAGAGCGACGGCAGCTCGGCGATTTCAAAGGAGCTCTTGTCGGCAGCGGCTATTGGGTCAGCAAAAAAAAAGTCACGATTGGATCCGCGCTGGCTTACTCATGAGGGCAAACGTAAAGAGCTCGCTGACGGCAGTGTAGCGTTCGGGCCGGACAAACACGTCCTTTCTGCGGGCGGGCCGGGGTTTCTTGGCGTACGAAGCAGCGGCGGCGGCCGAGAGGGTGGAGAGGACCGAGGTGGCGGCGCCGACCGACTCGCTGAGGGCGGCGAGGAAGGCGGCCTGGGTGGGGGCGACGACGTCGGGGACAAAGACGTAGACGCGGAACTGGCCGAGGACGGGGATGGCGAGCTGGACGTCGACGGGGTTGGCGTCGACGTAGCGGGTGGCGCGGGCAGGCGGCAGGGTGCATCCGGGCAGGGCGAGGCCGTCCTGGGGGGCGGTGGTCTCGCGGAGGGGCTCGTTGATGGCGTTGCTGCCGTAGTCGACGCCGACGCCGGCGATGAAGCGGATGTTGGTGCGGAAGTTGGCGGCGAGGGCGGCGGCGTCGCCGCCGGCGATCTGGTTGGCGTGGTCGTAGTCGAAGCGGATGAGGTCGAGGGCGATCTTTTGGCGCTCGGCCTCGTAGCTGGCCAGCAGGGCGGGCGTGGCGAGGCCGCGGATGGCGAGGTTGAGCTTCCAGGCGAGGTTCCACGAGTCGTGCACGCTCGTGTTCATGCCCTGGGCGGCCTTGGGCGAGTGGGTGTGGCTGGCGTCGCCGGCGATAAAGACGTGCTGGGCCGGGTCGGCAAAGCGCGCGGCCACGCGCTGGGCCACGGTGTAGTGGCCGAACCACTCGACCGAGTGCCAGTCGAGGCGGTAGGGCGCGAGCACGCGGCGCGCCTGGTCCATGACACGGGCCTGCAGGACGTCCTCGGTCGGCTTGGCCGGCCTGGCCGGCTTGGTCGGCGTGGTGGCTGCCTCGTCCTCGTCGTCCTCCTTCATCTCAATGTAGAAGCGCGTCATGTTGCGCTCGCGCGGGATCATCAGGACGGTGCCGTGCTCGGCCGAGAAGACGACCGTCTTGCTCCAGATGTCGGGAAAGTCCGTGTCGAGCTCGCCGTCGAGCACGCCCCACGCCGAGCGGTGGGGGGTGCCCTGGGCGTACGTGTCGGGGATCTGGGCGCGCACGCGCGAGCGCGCACCGTCGCAGCCGACCAGGTAGTCGGCCGCCACCACGGCCTCGCCGGCCGGCGTGGTGCAGCGAATCGACAAGGGGCCGCCGTCGCCGCCAGCACCCTCGCCAGCACCCTCGCCGGCACCCTCGCCGGCACCCTCGCCGGCACCACCACGCTCCAGGGCCGTAAACTCGTGCGACCGCTCCACGCGGCCGCCGCTCTCGTGCAGGTCGTCCAGCAGCAGCGCCTCAATCATGCCCTGGTGCACCAGCAGAATGTACGGCTGCAGCACGTCGAGGCAGTCGGTCGGGTAGTGGATCTCGCGCGACACGCGGTGCAGCGGCGCCGTCGCGCCGTCCGCCCGCCACATGCAAATGTCGTGCACGCGCACGCCGTCGCGCATCAGCTCGTCGCCCAGGCCCAGCATCTGGAACGTCTCAATCGTCTTGGGCTGGATGCCGTCCGCGCGGCCCACCGCCGTCGGGTCGGGGCGCTCGTCCACCACGCTCGTGTGAATGCCCAACCGAGACAGTACCGCCCTGCATCTGTCAGCGTCGCCCTCACTCCTCTCCATTCCTTTCACTCCTCTCCATTCCTTTCACTCCTCTCCATTCTCTCGTCACCCAAACCTACCCCAGCATCAGCCCAGCCGGCCCCGCGCCCACCACGCATACGTCATATTTGTCCGTCGCCATGCTGTCGTCGCACGTCCGTTTGCAAGGTTCCTGCGGTCCCCTCGTCTCGTGGTCGTCTCGTGGTCGTCCCGTCTTGGTCCTTTGTAGCAGTAATCAACGTGTATTCGCATTCACAACGTCCCGCTGTCCCACTTCCAGAAACGTGCCACGTACGACCATCGTACGAACTCGCTCACTTCTCATATGGAGACAACCTGCCAGAGCTCTGTCGCGCGCGCCGACCCGCCTAGCTCCCCACTCCTCGACCCTTTGTGCCCCCCCGTTTGCCTCCCCCACTCCTGAGATGGGGCCGGGGAAATGTCGGGCGATTGTGATAGCGATTGCGATTGCGCTGCCCGCCAGCCCCACTACACAGCGCTCGCCTGGCCGTGTGGCTCGTGCGTGTGGCGCCTTGTCTCTCGGAGTGGACCTGTCATACTCTGCTAATATGAACCCGATATATCGAATGGATTCAACCGTAGGGCCGACCAAGCTCTTGCCGTGATCCGTCCACGAGCTGGACCTCACGCGCACGTGCTTCCCTGCCAGACTGTCCCACAGCCAAGCCATGGCAGACTCCCGGCCTCCGTGGCAGGACGTCGTTGCCCGCAAGCGCGCACAACGGGACGCTGCACTGGCCCCGTTTGCCGACTTTCCGACAAACGATGCCGTCACAGATGTTGACGACATTGCCACTCTCGCCACCGCCATTTCAACCCGTAGATGGACGGCCGCGACTGTCACACGTGCTTATATTGCACGGGCGTACCGGTCCCACGCAGAGACCAACTGGTACGACGCATCTGCAGCCCGTGTCCACATTTCGCTGACGCAGTCCTGCCAGTCTGACAGAGGTCTTTTTCGACGAGGCGCTGGACCGCGCCCAGGAGCTGGACCGCCATCTTGCCACCCATGGGACACCTGTCGGGCCGCTTCACGGCGTGCCTGTCACCCTCAAGGACCAGTTTGACGTGCGCGGCCATGACTCGACAATTGGCTATGTCGGCCGCGCCTTTGCACCGGCCTCCTCGGACGCTGTGCTGGTCGCTCTGCTGCGCTCGCTTGGCGCCGTGATCCTGGCCAAAACGAACCTGCCACAGAGCATCATGGTCAGCGCGAAGAGGAATCAGACAAAATCCATCTTCGGAGCATGCTAACCAAACCCCCAGTGGTGCGAAACGGACAACCCGCTCTTTGGCCTGACAGTCAATCCCGTCGACAAGGACTACACCCCTGGCGGCTCGACCGGCGGCGAGGCCGCTCTGCTGGCCACCCACGGCACCATGCTCGGCTGGGGCACCGACATTGGCGGCAGCATCCGAATCCCCTCCCACATGATGGGCCTGTACGGGCTGAAACCCAGTGTGCGTCTGTCTGACCTTTGCCCCAGGAAACGCACTGACCATGCAGAGCGCCCGACTTCCCTACCGTGGCGTGCCCGTCTCGACCGAGGGCCAGGAGCATGTGCCCTCGTCCGTCGGCCCGCTGGCCCGCACGCTCGACGGCCTGCGCGTCGCCATGGCGTCCGTGGTCGGCGGGCGGCCGTGGGAGCAAGACGCGCGATGTGCGCCTCTGCCGTGGCGCAGCGAAATGTACAATGCCGTCCTGCATCGCCCTCTCGTCTTTGGCGTGCTGCGCTACGACGGCGTCGTGCGGCCGCACCCGCCCGTGACCCGCGTGCTCGACGAGACCGTCGCCAAACTGCGCGCTGCCGGCCATTCCGTCGTCGAGTGGGACGCGTCGCTGCACGCCGACCTCGTCGCCGTCATGGACGCCTTTTACAGCGCTGACGGCGGCGAAGACATCCGCCGCGACGTCGCTGCCGGCGGCGAGCCCGCCATCCCCCACGTCGCCCGCCTCGTCAGCCGCGGCCCGCCCATCTCCGTCTATGACTACTGGCAGCTCAACCGCCGCAAGACGGCCCTGCAGAACGCCTATCTCGACCGCTGGGCCGCCACGTCCGTCGATGCCCTGATCCTGCCGCCCATGCCGCACACGGCCGTGCCCCACGAGTCCTGCGGCTGGGTCGGCTACACAAAGGTCTGGAACGTCCTCGACTACCCGGCGCTGGTGCTGCCAGCTGGCACGGCCGACGTCGCCGATCTGGAGGCCAATGCCGACTGGGACGCGCCGCCGTCTGGCCACCCGCTCGACGCCGCCAACCGCGCCGTCTGGGCCTCACATCGCACGCGCATGGTCCAGCTGCGGCTGCCCGTCGACGTGCAGATTGTCTGTCGCCGGTTGGAGGAGGAGAAGGTGCTGGGAATCGGAAAGGTGGTCGATGATGTGTTGAGGGGCGGAGTCGCAGACAGCAGGCGATGACTGCCGTAGCTACTGGTATTTTGATCCGACCACTTGGGTTTTGCCAGAGCGGAAGTACACACGCGTCACAGCACGACGGGCAAACGCAAAACGCAAAACGCAAAACGCAAACGCAAAATGCAACAGCGCGCGTTGAAACGCCCTGAAAATGAGACGTGTTACAGCATGTTTAGCTAGACCCACGCTGTAATTCCACGCGGCCTGGCCGCTCCATTAGTGGGGCAGCTTCGACCGCCCGCGCACACGGCAAGTTGCACATCTGAGACCAACCCGTTTTGAAACCCGTTTCTCTTCTCGTGGACATGCGCAATCTATTTCTAAATTTTCCTTGCAAACACGTTCCAAACAATACACGCAAGCCGCCCCCTGCTGTCACTTCGCTTCGGAAACTGGCCAGGCTCGTCCGGATTGACCGGACCAGCCCAGACTGTCTACCAAAGTCCAGTGCACAAGTCGGACCTACAGCCTCGACACCCTCCCGCACTGGCGCGCACCGTCGCCAAGCGTTTACGCAACCACAGACCGCTTGCCCCAGCGCATGCTCCTCTCCGGCAGCCCGTCGGCATCGCGCTTGTTGTTGTTGTTGCTGTTGCCCTTGTTCTTGCCCGTCTTGGCTGTTGTCGTCGACGAAGCTGCTGCCGCATCGCTCGTTGCCGTCGACGACACGGCTGCCGCCTCAACGGCCGCCGACGTGGTCGCCGACGCCGTCTTGGTCTTGCCAGCCTTGCCAGCCCTGCCAGTCTTGGTCGTTGCGCTGTCCGCGCTTGCCGTGCTCGCTGCTGCCGCCTCGGCCGCCGCCGTCGCCGTCGCCGCCGACGTCTTCGTCCTGGTCTTGCCAGCCTTGCCGGCCTTGGTCGTCGTGCTCGATGCTGCTGCTGCTGCATCGGCTGTCGCCGTGGACGCCGACGCCGCCGTCTTGGTCTTGTTCTTCTTCGTCTTGGTCGTCGACGTCGACGCTGCCGCCACAGCAGCAGCCGTCCCGGTCGTGTCGACCGCCACCGTCGCCAGGGACTCGCTGTCAATGTCCAAGAGCGCGTCGACAAGCGCCACACCCTGCTCCGCCTCCGTGCCGCCAGACGTCTTGATCGCCTCGAGCGTATCCGGCAAGTCGGCCTGGTCCTCCTGCACCTGCGCAAGCACGCCCGCGAGCGTCTGCTCCGTCTCAATGTTGTTGGGCGTGTTGGCAGTGGCCGTGACGTCCGTCTGCTGGATCGCGAAGCAGCCGCCAAAAGGACCAGATGAGGCCGTGTTGAAGCACCGCACCGTGCAGACGTTTCCAGTAGAAGCTGTTTGCTGTATGAGCGCGGGCCGGAAACCAGAAAGAAAACACAAAAATCAAAAAGAGAAACTCACCGCCCTTGCACACCAGGTCCGACGGCAGGCTCACTGCCAACGTGATCGACCCGTCCGTTCCATCCGTCTCGGCCACCGTCAGCGCCGTCTGGCCCGACACGCCGTTTGCGTTGCTCGTGAAATCAATGTCGCACGAGTACGGCCCGGCACCGTCCGAGTTGCCCTTGCTGATCAAGACGGACACCGTGCTGCCCGCTGTCACCGACGTCACCGTGCCGTCGGACAGCTGCGTCTCCGTGTTCTCGCCAATGTCAATGTTGCCGCCCAGGAGCGTCCGCCCGCACTCGTTTGTCACGTTGTCCTCAATCTCCGTCTGGTTGATAATGTTGGCGTCCGACGAGGTGAGCTTCACTTGGAACCCCAGGCTCGCAGACGTGCCTGACGTGCCTTGGGCACTGACAATCACGCCTTGGGCTGTCGCCAACGGAACGGCCGCCAAGGCGGACACGGCAATGAGTGTGCGAAAGAAGGCCATAGTGTCCACGAGAAGAAAAATAGGTCCGTTGAAGAAAAGAAGGTGTCCAGCACTGATTGAAAAAAAAAAAAGGATTGACAAGAAAAAAATGGTACGAGAAGAAGAGATTCCCAAAGATCAGACCAGCTGCGGAAGAAGAGAAGAGAGGAGAGACGAAGATGGAGGCAAGAGATGCTTTTATTCCTGCAGAATCCACCACTTATTTTTCGGCTTCTCGAGACGGCGCCCCTGGGCCGGCTGTACGGAATGGTCGGCGTCGACCGCACGCGCTGGCCAAAGCGGTCCCCGACACCATCTGCTACGGATCTTGTTGCAAGGGTGGATTCGCAGTGGAGTCTTGGAGGTCCGACGCCGTCCATTAGCGGGCATCTGGGCGGGGAATTCAGTGCCGCAGCCGTTTCGGATGCCCCCGTCTAGGAGTTTTAATGTTTGACCCATCCTGCGAGTCTTCGCCGCCCCAGCCCGGCGGACGGAAATGCTTAGCATTCGCCAAGACATTGACACGCTCGCTAGCAACCGAAATAGAAACCAACATGGATGACGTACCCCATTTGAGGATATTCGTGGCAAGGGCAGAAGCGGGGAGCGCCAAAGAATATGCGAGTTTCGTTCCTTGATTTTGCGACACGGACGAATCCCAACTGATTTCCAAACCAGACGACCCAGTCGCCTCGGATCAGTGCTTCAGCTCATTTCCCGGAGGGTCGCAAAGCTGTCAGCTAAAACACTTGTGTAAAAAGACAGCGCCAACCAATTTATTTTGGTCGATACTGCCTACTGTAGTATTGCAATCCACTAAAACGTCTGTGCAAGTAAATGTGCCCTTGCGGACCGCTTTGGTAGCCGACTGCGAATTCCCACAGCTCATTTTATTTTGTTTAGGTAACCAGCAGAACTAACCAGAAGGTCTTTTGGCTGTGGCGGGCGCCCGAGATCTTGAGGCTTTTATTTTCGGCTAAACATATGTATGCGTTTCAATGGCCGGGATCTGCTGGGATGTGTGCCAAATGATGAAAAACTGGTTGTTTGGTAGCAAATACGATATCTCACAATTGCGCCTGTTCTATGGTGGAAATTTTTTTTGTGGTGTTCCAACGACTACTCCGTACTCATTCGTTAGCTATTCGAGCCAATCAAAGGGCAATTACGAACCACGACGCCTTGCCTAAACGAACTGTGCATTCTACGCCGTACGTATTATGGCGGCTCGTGCTCCGTACTCGTGTGATTCCCTGCGCAGCCACCACATGTGTTTGATTGGCTGGGCAAGCAAATAAAGCCCCGCACAAGGCTGTTGCCCTTTCTTGCTTACCTACCCGGGCCACAGCTCATCTTGCCACGGGCATGAACACAGTGAGAGGCATTGGTGCAGAAGGGGCTAAAAATTACAATTGGGAAGTCATTGCCACCTTAGAAACTCTGTCCATATTGCGCCGTCTTCTGGTTGCCGGCTAAGGATTCCAGCAGTTTCGAAAATGCTTGTGGAGAGATCTGCCAAGAATTGGAGCTCGCAGAAAATGCGGGAGTAAATGGCAAACGAATACCCAACCAAACTGAAGTGGGATTATTACCGTTATCTTTACTTAGCCTCCTAGGAAGGCACACAGACGCAGAAACACGGTGTAGACGGATAGCCACGACCCAGAAGTGGTTGCCTCGAATAAAATCCTTTTAAAATAATCGATTTAGCGATCATAACTTACGATTACTCGGCCCCAACTACTAAAGTATCTTCGAGTATGAACTGAACTGGAAAATACACTACTGGGAGGGCATAAAATTCCAGTACGTGTTAAGCTTTATTCAGTATACTTCTTTATCGACCAGTGCTACATTTCGAGCATCTCATTTGCCTTGACAACGGGAGGAAAGTGATTTGTCAAGCCTAGTCCGAGGAGAGGTAATTCTTCATATAAATCTATGCTGTTGTGCATTTCATCGATATGTCTAGCTGTGGCTCACAAGTACTGTTCCTTGCGATTGATTTCTTAGGGACCAGGAAGCACTTCCGTAAGACTGATTCGCTATGACGTAGTCACAGAGCCCTCCAGCTTCCCCTCCCTCCGCCACGCGCCGCACGTCCTAATCGCCCGTTTCGCGTTCCGGCTATGATACACCCATGCTGTCACTTTTTTTTACACTCAATTGGGCCCCTTGCCCTCACTGCCACATCTGCTCTCCCGAACCTTCTCTCTTAAATGGCAGTGGCTAGTGACCAAGACCTCCGAGGTACTGAACCCATACCTAGGAACCATCCTGCTCCTCCTGTTTTTCTTGATCCGTACTATCCTTATGGACCGTGCTTGTATGGTGGTTGCCGCCTGGCTGGAATGCAAGGCCAAACGACGGCCCGAAGTTGCATGCCAGGCTCATGCGACGGTGCTCGTTTTCGTACAAATGGTCCTCCCGAGTCATTGCCTTATGTAGGTCGTTTCGTAGCGCGTCGGTTTCAACACGGCTAGAGGTCTTGGACATACTTTCTGTGACATCCGTGTCCAATGGGCCCGAAAAGAGCTCACTACCAGCGGCTGTGCTGCGACTCCTTTGCCGTGTCGCACGTGTTGGGATGGCAGAGATGGCATCTAGCTCCGGCTCTTCTGCTGCTGAATCACGCCGGATGCCCAACGCAAAGGCTGCGCTGATGCGGGCCTGCAGCTCTCGCTCCCGAGCCTCATCGGCCAGCGTGGCGTAGTGTGAGCGCCGGTACACGCCGAAGATGCTACCGATGTAGGACACAACCTCCCAGGAAAACAGGATGGGCAGTGCAATGTTCAGCTTAGGATTGCAGCCGTGCGACCAGATATCCAGCAGCACCTGGTAGACCTCGTGTGCGGGAAACAGATAGCCGACGCGGTAAAACGATGGCGACAGCTCAAACGGAAGCAAGATGGATGTCACGTTCATGATCAGCCACATTACCAACGCCATGGGCACGTAGGCCGGCGGCAGCCAGATGGTGAAGACGTCGAGCGTGAGGAAGTTGGCGTGGGCAAACAGCCAGAGGACCATCCAGGTCGCGGCAAACTGACGTCCGTCGACATTCCAGTCGACCCGGAACGCCCAGATGGCGCCCGCCGTGCACAGTGAGCCGACGAGGGTATAGCAGAGCGAGTTGATAGTGCGGATCAGCAAGATACGCAGCGCATGAATCCTGCTGTAGGTACGGAAAGTGGTGGTCAGAGCGTTGATGATGCCGAGGTAAAAGAACTCCTGGATCAGGATCAGGATGATCACCAGCGTGTTGTAGATGGCGCGCGACCCCTGCGCCGTCGGTTGGATATCCGTGGCCGTCGGTGTCCACGGATTGGCCAGCACATTCACGGCGGCGGGACTGCCGAGGGGCCACGGGATGATACCGCCGCTACCCGACGTGCCGTTGGCCGCCAGAGCGACGCGGGCGGCCTGCGCCAGAGTCTGGATACTGCCTGAGACGGCCGAGTCCACGACGGTCGGATACCGCGCTTCGTTCCAAATGTAATAGAGCACGTCGTTGCGGTCGTACTGCTCTGCCGTGCTGCCGCTACTGCTGTTGAGGGCAGCCTGGAGACGATCAGAGGCACCGGCCGACACATACAGCGCGCCCCAGACCTCGGTGCGGCAGACGGCATGGCGTAGATCTGTGGCCGGCGTAGGGAACTCGCTGGGTGTTCGCTCGACGAGTGTCGGGAATGACTGGTCGGCTAGCGATGCGTAAGCCGTGAGAACGGCCTGGCCAATCGGCGACGCGCTGCCGCCAGGACCGGCGTCGTAGTCGACGAATGCAATGGTCATGTTATGACTGTGTGTCGACTGGTGGAACAGCGAGCCAAAGATGTAGCAAAACAGGCACAGGAACAGCAATTGTAGTAGCAAAAAGTTCTTGCCGGCTGCCCGCAGAAAAGCGACAATAATAGTCTTGAAGCCCGGGTCATGGAACCGCAGCCGATTCTGCGTCGCCTTGGGATACAGCCGATCCATGTTGTCTGGTCGCAGCGAGCGTGCGCTGTTTGCAAACTTTGTTGTTGTTTGCGATCCGCTGTCCCGTATTCGAAGCCGGCGGTCAGTAAGCGACCATACGAGTCTTATGTAAGATATCGGCCGACTGGGGTGTCGTCGGCACAAGACGGCGGGGTAGAGGTGCTTGGCTATCCCCCCGACTTAGCTACAAGGCGTGCCCGTGTGGCTGGCCAGAGTAGCAAGCTAGCTGCTTACTGGAGAGGCAGCAAAAGCTGTATCTAGACGCCTGGAAGCATACGTCGTAGAGCCGCATATTTAGAATAATTACAAGGTTGTTAGATTAGGACGGCAGGCCTTAACTCCCTAACGGAACGCGGTCCAGGCCTATTGACCCACTAATTCCCAGGCAACCTAAATTGGAATGGATTTTCCGACTACGAAGTTGTTTCGCTAGCGATCCTCCATGCCCTTTGCTTCTCCATGCTGCGTGCTTACGTGGGCCGATTCTAACTCGTCGTTTCGCCGACGCACGTGAGTCAACGCCCATCTCGGCGATACACAGACGGAAACACTAACGAAACAAGTGCCTCATGATGCCGTTTGCATTGCGCTCTGTAAATTGCTAACTAATAGAATATCGCCCAGCGGACTATCGACGCAGACAAACCCTCAACGGCAAAGTGCCAATGACGCTCATGCACTTTTTGCCGGCCCGCCGTACTTTTTCAGTACCTCCTCTGGAGTCGCCGGCATTAGGGCGCCCTCGGGCGGCTTGTTCTTGCTCTTGAAGTGGTCGGCCATCTGCTTAGTCAGCACCAAACACTCGTATCACAGGATTCTTGTCAGGGTGCTCACCTCGGCCATTGTCACCCAGCGCACACCCTCGTGCTTGTTAATATACTCAATAATGCGCTCGTGCATCAGCAGCACGTGTGGCCGGCCAGAAACGTCGGGGTGGATGGTCATGGGAAAGATGAACTCGTCGTACTCGCGGTAAAAGTAGTCAAAGTGGTCCTTCCAGATGTCCTCAATGTCGCGTGGGTTGACCCAGCCGTGCGAGTTGGGCGCGTTCTTGATGAACATCATGGGCGGCAGGTCGTCAATGTACCAGGAGCCGGGGATCTCGACAAGGCCGGTATCCTGGCCGCGCACGAGCGGCTTCATCCATTCCTCGGCCTTTTTAGTGTAGTCGATCTTGGTCCAGGTGTCGCCGGTGCGGAGCCAGTAGGCCTGGCAGTCGTGGTGGGACATGGAGTGGTCGTACTCAATGCCGTAGCTGAGCAGCAGCTCGGTGCCTTCGGCGGAAGTCTCCCACCAGGGCGCGACGGAGCCGCGGGGGGGCTTTCCGCAGAAGTCGGTCAGCATGCGCCAGGTCTTTGCGAGGACGTCACGCTGCTGCTCAAAGGTCATGTCGGCGGGGTTCTCGTGGCTGTAGCCGTGGAGGCCGATCTCGTGGCCGCTGTCGCGGACGAGGGCGCACTCTTCCGGAAAGGTCTCGAGCGTGTGCCCGGGGATGAACCATGAAGCCTTGATGTTGTACTTTTCAAAGAGCTTCAGCAGACGGCGGGTGCCCTCGGTGCCAGCCCAGAGGCCTGCGGGGGTCGGTCAGAAAAAGAGCGCGAGAGGGGGGGCAGGGTTCGCGAGTACCTCTGCTAATGTCGCTCGTGCTGTCCTCGCCACCGTACGAGCCCAGCCAACCGGCGACCGCGTCAATGTCGACGCCATAGCTGTCTGTCAGTCAGTAGATCGCAGGAGGGGAGCCGGACAACGGACCAGACGAGAATCTCCTTTTTGCCCATGACTGTGGATTGGTCGCTTTGGATGCTGGTAGTTCAATCGTGAGTTTGCAACGTCGTTTTGCAGACACGCCGGCTTTGCCAATGCAGCCGAGTCCAAAGCTCGACGCGGGGTCAGACGCGCGACGCTTTCTACCAGAAGCGGCGTGTCGGCGTATCAGCGGCGTCCAATGGCCGTTATCAGTGGAGAGGGACAAGAGTGGGGAGTGGAGAATTGGATTGCCCCATTCTCACCAAAAGGCCCCCACTGTCCGGAAAAGCGTCGTCGGCGGGCTGTCTCAAAAGTGGCAGATTCTCCCATTGCTGTTTGATCACCACGATTGAGAGTGGGCGAGAACGCGCAGCGACCACAGAGGGCAATTAGACGCAAGTTGGCAAGAATGGAGACTGCGCGCGGTCCACGACAGACGGGGTCGACGGTGCCGACGGAAGACAAGAAGTTTGCGTGCAAGCACGACGGCTGCACGAAGCGGTTCACGCGGGCGGAGCATCTGCAGCGACACGCGCTCAACCACACGTACGGCGACGCCACGTGTCCGCGGTGCCGGGCGCACTTTAAGCGGCCGGACCTGCTGGACCGGCACATGAGCCGCCACCGGCAAAAGGACATTGAGGCCGGCGGCGAGGGCTGCGGCGTGCTCGACACCCGCAAGCGAGCGTGGAAGGCGCCCGACGGCAGTGTTGTCGAGCGGCGGCCGCATCCGAGCGAGCGGGAGAGAGAGGCCGGGGGGGGGACAGGGACAAGACAGGCCCAGCCCGCCCAGCAACCATTATTGGCCACGGAGAGAGCCGACAGTTTGGACACCATTCCCGTCGCAGTCACCACGGCCACCACGGCCACCACGGCCACCACGGCCACCACTGACCCTACCGGCACCAACGACACCAGCGTCACCAGCACCCCCAACAACACCAGCAACACCAGCAACACCACTGACCCCTCGTCCCGCTTCCAGAGCTGCTTCCCGCCTGCCCCGGCGCTGCAGCAGTTTCCCACCTCGCCCGTCTCGGAGCGCGAGTCGGAGCAGTCCTTTCACGACTACGACCAGTCGTCGCAGGCCCCGACGTTTGTGCAGCCCGTCACGCCGTTTGACCCCCTGCTCGCGTCTCTCCTCCCCGACGACCCGCTGCATCTCTGGTACGAGCAGCCGTTCCAGTCCGACACGGCCAGCTCGTTTAACATGCCCTATACCACTGCGCTGGACTATAACTGGCTCTTCAACATGTCCTCGCCGGGGGAGATGCGCGCAGGCGGCGGTGGCGGCAGCGGCTATGGCGAGCAGCAGGCTCTGCCTCCACAGCAGCAGCAGCAGCAACAACATCAGCAGCAGCAGCAGCAGCAGCAGCAGCAGCAGCAGCAGCACTTTGCCCTGACGCCACGGTCCAACAGCACCATGACCAGCATGAGCTTGGCGCCGGTCCACGGCGACAGCCAGTCGTGGACGGGCTCGACAGCCGCGAGCCACGACGGCACGGACGAGCACATGTTTTCGCCCGTGGATTTCGGGGGGTCGGCGCAGCCGATGCAGACTCAAATGGTCGTCTCACAGACCCAGATGCAGCCGACCGCCCACCACCTCTCACAGACACAGCCGCAGTCGTACTCGCACGCGCACGCGCACACGCAGTCGCAGTCGCAGTCGCAGTCTCAGTCGTTGCCACATCAGCCAACTGTCGCCCGCTCTCCCTCTGGCGAACGGCCCCTCTCGATGCTCGACCGCACGGCCGAGCTGCCGAGCCTGAACCGTGTCGCCCACGAGCGTCTGTTGGCCGTCATCGCCAACGCCAAACCGTGTCTGCCCGACCAGGGCGCCGTCAGCTCCGTGGCCGCCCTGCGGGAACACCCCCTCCTCTCGCAGACGGCGCTGCAGTCGTATCTCGATCTCTTTTTCGCCCGCTTCAACGCCGCCTACCCCATCATCCACCTTGCCACCTTTGACCCCGCCGCCACCGAGCCGCTGCTACTGCTGTCCGTCGTGCTCCTCGGCGCCACCTACGCCGCCAAGGACGCCCACCAGGTCGCCGTCTGCATCCACGACGTCATCCGGCCCTGCGTCTTTGCCCACGACGGCTTCTCCGCCCGCCCCGAGCTGTGGACGCTCCAGACGATCCTGCTTGTCGAGTGCTTTGGCAAGTCCCGCGCCGGCCAGAAGCAGCATGACATGAGTCACCTCTTTCACGGCCTGCTCATCAACCTGATTCGCCGCTCCGACTGCCAGGCTGTGCGCCCGACCGGACCGCCACCGTCCACGCGCGAGCACCATCCCGCCGGTCCTCCCGGCCCGGCGTTGGATCGCGCCTGGCGCAAGTGGGCCGAAGCTGAGCAGAAGAAGAGGTGTGTTTTCTCGCTTCTTCTTATTTCTCTTTCTTTTTTTCTTTTTTTCTTTTTTTCATGTTTCTCCTACATCTTCCCTTTTTTCCTCCACTAACCCCCCAGACTCGCCCTGTACTCCTTCATGTGGGACACCCAACACGCCGTCCTCTTCTGCCAGAGCCTCTGCATGTCCGCATTCGAGCTGCGTCTCCATTTTCCCTGTCGCCAGGCCCTCTGGGAGGCGCCCGATGCCACTTCCTGGGCGGCCACCTGGTGGGCCACCACGCCGCCCACGCCGCAGCCGTTCTTCCTGCCGACCCTGCGCGCCTATCTGCTGCCCGGGGGCCCCGCCGCGCCACCCGGCCTCAGCGCACATGCACGCCTGCTCGTCCTGCATGGTCTCATGTCCATCGGCTGGGACATGCAGCGCCGCGATCAGACGAGCCTGGGCGCCGCAATCGCCGCTGTCCCCGGCACCACCTGGCGCGACATGATGGCGGCTGCCTACGGCCGCTGGAAAGTCGACTTTGACGGCTACTGCGCCGGTGCTGACGGCGGGCCCGAGCTGGCCACCTTTGCTGCTGCCGCCAACGCCGTCTACCACGCCGCCCAGTGTCTCCTGCGCATGGACTTTCTCGACATCCAGATCTACGCCGGCGCCCGCCACATCCTCGGCCGGCCCGTTCAGCAGCGCGACTACCTCCGGTCCGCACAGGTCGTCCGCCGATGGGCCAGCGCCTCTGTCGCGACCGAGGATTCGGCTGGCAGTTCCATTGACAGATTTCCCTCGACTGCCGTCTCCCCCTCCCCCTCCCACTCTTCTACCGCCGCCGCCACGCCTCCGATTGGCCTCGCCGATGCTGCTGGCGCCGCCTGGCACGCCTCTTGCATGCTGCGCGAGGTCGTGCCCGAGGCCGACTCCGAGTCCATGGCCGGCCTCTTCCACGTGCCGTGGTGTCTCTACCTCGCCACCCTCACCTGTTGGGCCTTTCACCACGCCGCGCCCAGTCGGGGCCTCTCCATCGCCGCACCCCCACCGCCTCACCTCCTCGACGATCTCGATGATGGCGCCGACGAGATCGTCTGGGACGCACACGCCGAGATGGAGGCCCTGCTTGCCAGTATGGCTGCCAGTCCGGACGCGCCTCTGCAAACGCGTCTGCGCCAGGGCGGCCGTCGCACCAACGGACTGGTGTGGGTCATGGCCGACCTGCTGACCAAAGTCCGCTGGGGCATCGTCCATGCCGGCGTATTGGTCCTGCGCGGCCTCGTGCCCACCCGGCTTATCAACCAGTACGAGGCGGACGAGTATTGATGGCATCTGCGCTGTACGTCACTTGTGCAGGGCTCAACCCTAAACTCTCAGTACCAGCGGTGTGCTCGTGTGTGGATCTCAATATAATAGCGGCCTGCCCGTCAGCCAGTGCCGAGTAGCTAAATAGATGCTAGACTGCAGCTCAGCTTCCTCGTGACCCACACAAAGCCCGACACGTGGGTCTACTTGCCGGACTTGCGTCTGGGGAACTTCTCTGGCGGTCTGTCTGGAGAAAGACATCAAGCACACTGCAATTCACTTCCAACTGCCGAACATCGACCATGAGCTCCAGCCAAATCTCGCAGTACGCCCCGGGAAAAGAAGAACAAAACGACATGGCATCAACAACAATGCCATACCAGCGACACGATGGTCTGAAGACAGGCGCCGGAAAAACAACCGTGTCCATGACAATCTTCATCTTTCGAGGGGAACCCGACTTTTACTTCAACCGCCATGTTCGCATATACTTCACATGCAATGACGATCCGGCTTTCCACGAGACCGTTGAGATGAACAGAAAACGAGAATGGGAGGTCGACCGGATGCACAAAAAGGAGGAATGGGAACTGTCCCCCACCTACGTCAGCCATGTAAACGCTGGCACGATTCAGGTGGACTGTGGACAAGAGTTGGTGCCGGTTGACGTTGTGGCTGCGCCTGCTGTGGACAACTTGGGCGAAGAGCTGAACGACCAAACCTTTCTCTACGCCGGCTTAGAGCAGCTTGTAAAGCGTGGCTTCCAGACACAGGAATGGTACGACAACGTCATAGATGAGCTGCTAAACCAGCTGCTCGAGGATTCCTTAAGTTGATGCGGCCGTTGGTTGGGGGTGTGCTTGAGATCGTAACGTCACGAAATTAAAAGTGTTATTCAGCTTCCTATCGTCTCATCATCCAATCGCTATCGGTGATCCAGGCGACATTTTGCCTGCGACTGGGCGGTGCAGTTGCGCAACTACACCCTAAACTGCGTCGCTCGCTGCGCAACAGTGCCGGAGTGTTTTCACTTCGTTATCCATTCCAAAACAGTCTTCTCGTGCCGCCGACCGCATAAGGTGCGCGGTGTACCGCCATCTCAGTTCATCGTAGTCCATCGCCACGGTACGCATTTTCAAAATGGCCTCAGGGTTGATCGGTGTCAAGTAGAAATGTTTGCCACGGACACGGACGAGTCCGCATGTCAAACGAAGAGCTGTACTTCTTCGAGTGCCGAGCTCTTGGGCTCTGCTATTCGCAGGACACTGGGTGCCATGGTAGCAAATTGTGGTCGAAATTTCTGGGGTTGGGGTTTAGGTTTGCACGCGCAAGTTAATGCCACTGCCGAGAGATTTGGTGGCTGATATTGTGAAGTCATGAATGAAGTCCACAGAATTCTGACTCCATGTAATAGTGGTCTGCTACCGGGCACGCATAATGTGTTCGATCGTAGAGACTGGCTTGCCTGGTCACAATGTCTGGCTACGCCGATGCAAACGCCAATGTCCAATAATTCCAAAACGCCAATCAATGCTCAGCCAGCGCAGACCCCGGCGACCATTCACATCGATGGGCCGGTGGGAGCGAGCAGATGGTGTGAGGGCATGTCGGTTATTAGTTCTGTGCTGGAAAGCGCCCCAGTTGCAAAAAGCGACGCGGAGACAATGAGGGAAATCGTCGACTTTTCGGTGTATTCCTGGGGTTTACCAGAGCTGGATCAAAGAATATTGATACACGACTTCGATTTAATTGGTTTCGGTAAGCGAGTACGCATAGCGAGGACGGTCATTGTTAACACCTCTGATGAGACAGACCCTCCCGGGTTTTCGTCGACAGAAACGGATCGTCTTCAACGTCTGTTTTTCTAGTTCGAAAACTGCCAACACTGTCGTCCATCGGAGAAGAAATAGTGACAAACATGACAAGAAATGCTGCCTCCAAAATGCTGCCAAGCGGTACAGTTCGGTCGTCAATACATCTTAGTAGTATGATATTGTTGTTTGCATCGAGATGAGTTCTTAGAGCTCGGAAAATATTTGGAGTAGTGGTCACTCGATTCCTTTCAACCTGACATATTCACAGGTTTTCGAGACAGCTGCAGCCGGTTGTACTCGTGACTTGGTTGCTCTTCTTCTTCCTTGAAGTGGCCCAGATTTTCTAAAGCAACGACAGCACCTTACGGCGCACTTCTGGCCGCTCGGACGAAGCACCGCCGGAACTTTGTCACGTCCTCGATGCACGACTGACGCCTGAGTTTGCTTCGTAGGGAGGCTTGTGTTAAAGCCATAAGAACGAGCAATATGGTCGGAAGAAGGGGAGTACGGAGCAGCGGAATAACAATTGGCCAAATCTGCTCCCTACGGGGTAAATCATCAGATGTGAGGTCCGTTAAATTAGACCGTGCGAATACATTGCGGACACGTTATTCCGTTGACACACTTCCGCTGTTGGCCCACTACGACGTAACTACAGTGGCTGCTCCATATTAAGGGTCAGCGTTACGGGGAAGAGTGGAAAGCGGCTGGGTGGATGAAAAGTGGTGTGTGGAAGACGACCGAGCAGGCTGTTTCGCGGACGGCGACGAGGAAACCGGTTACTCCGTACGCGCTCACCGACGTATGGCTTTCGGCCTACTCCGTACGGCAGGTAGCCGATGTGTGGTGTGATTTCATCCGTAGGCAGGGTAGATGCACAATGCCGAGTTTTCGTGCATGCCGCTGATTGTGGGGTCTGGTGTGGCAGCACCTGTACTCGTTCCTTGCCCGTCGATATTGTGTGTGTGGGGGGCAACAGGACGAAAAGAAGAAAGAGAACAAACTCTCGAATGGGACAGAGAAAGCCTTTCTCGTAGATCCAAGGCTCCAGCATCCAGTACCTGCGCTTTTTCACATGAGCGCGACCAAGCACCCGCACATCGGCCTTGATGTCGTTGGACTGCGGCCGCGTCGGCATGCGAGTAAAGCTAGTACGACTACGAGTACTCTTACATGGTCTATCTAGGCAGCAGTGCAAGTGGAGTTATAGAGGACTTGGACTTAACGTGCTCACTCGTACACAGTCCTATGAAATTCCCGCAGCGCGTGTGGCCGCTGATTTGTTGATGCCCTGGCGGTAGCAGACGTGTGCGTTGAGCCGTCTTGTTGGAAGGACCACGAAGAATGAGAAACGGCCAGCCCGCCCTTCTTGTAGTAGAATAAGGCCCAGCCTCGCAAAAGTCGCCGTCGCGCATTAACGTCAAGGCTTACACTTGCCGTTCTTGTACTTCCAAGCGCCGACTTTGGCCGGCTAATTTTGACCGCTATTTGTCTACATACGTCGTATGTATGGAATGCTCGCAGGGCGTTAAAAGGGATGTGCATTTCAACAGCATCGGCCTGCACCCAGCTAGATCCAAGGCGGCCTAGACAGCATCCGTGCCGCTACCCATACGCCATATCCTAGATTAGCGCCAACGTCACGCATCTCTTTCCTCCCGTCCTTCAATTGGTAAGATACGATTGAGATAGCATAATGCAGCTGCCATCGCTACGACGTAGAATCAAGGCATTGTGCCCTCGCCTTCTCTTGTCTCCGTCACCGACTAGGTTACCCATCGTTGGGAGACTACGAAGGATGGAAGCTAACGGAATGCGAGTCTAGGCTAAAACACAAATGGTGGGCACGACACGTACTCCGTACAGCACTGCCCCTTAACCAGACGCGAAAAAAAATACGGCAAACAGCGCCCTTCATGCCTGTCTCGGTCGGCCCAGCTAGTTCGGAAAATTGAGAACAAAAATGTGTTTACATTCTTCCGCGCCCTGTTAGCATGGTCTCGTGGTTGCTTAGAGTGCATAAGGCAAACTGTCGGATGTCGGCTGCCAAGCCTACTCGTAGGGCAAGGAGTCGCTAAGCGGGGCAAAAGTAATTAGGGTCGTACTCAACGTGGCTCCCACACCCAGAGTGACCCCGAGGTAGGGGGCGCGCGTCGAGCGCGGGGCGAAAGTTGGGGGCATGCCCTACCGCGGGTCCGAGCAGGCCGCTGTGTACGACGTAGGCCTCCGAATACCAGGCCTCGTAGATGCAAAGGAAGGAAGCTAGTAAAAAGAGAGTCTAGGCTAATGTGGTGACCAAGGTAATTGGGAACATGACCTACACCGGTAGTTGCCTTAGTTTGCTTACGTTGTCGACGGCATTCATGCGCCGGCTGCATGGCCGTCCGTCTCGGCCGAATCGACCGTATCGACCTTTCAGTCCTCTGTTATCGCTACGGCGCCGCCTTCAAACGGACGTGCCCTCACCACCTCATCGTCGCCAATTGGCCCTGGCTGAACTGCCTTGCCTGCAGCGTCGCCCTCTAATCAGCCTCGAGTTTCATCCGACGTCCTGCAACCACATTTCCGGCCTTGCTTTGTTTGCGGTTTGCGGGCTTGATCGGTAGTCACTTTGCTAATGGAGACACGACCAGTATCTCCGTGGGAAAGGCGTGTTTCACCTTTTTGACCGTTGTCTTCCTTCAGTTATAATCCCCGCTTTATCACTGAATGGACCATGGCTACATCTGATTACCTGATGCTTACCGTCGATTTCTCATCGTCCGATGGAGGCCACAATGTGGGATCACTCGCACTGCTGCATAGGACAAAGCCGGTTTGAATGATTGTCCGGGCGACTTCGGTTCAAAATAAGTCCGAGAGGAGCAGTGGCCTGCGTTGTAGAGAGTCACAGACTCTGTGGCTATAAAGCTGCCTTCCGCCGACCTGTGTAAGAGGTTTCTCGTTTCTTTCAACAGACACACTCACTCTACCAGACAAAACTCGATCTTTCATCTCCCCGACCTCGACAAGTCACAATGCGTTCTTCCGTCATTGCATCCCTCGCGGCCCTCGCCTTTGGGGTCGCCCAGGCCGAGACTGGCTGCACCGTCTCCCTCGAGACGTACGGGTCTGCCGCCGACCCTGGCGACAGGATCCTCTACGGTATTTTTCATCTGCCTTTCTGCTAGGGCTCACACTAACTTTGTCGAAGCCATGCTCTCCAGACTGTATGATGCCATGGGCGAGTCAGTCTCGAGTGTAAGTCTTGTTTCTCTGCTTTGATGTGTCTATCTCGCTGACTCACCAGGACTGCTGTGGCTGGTCCAACACCGTCTCGGCCCCCCTTGACGTGATCGTCTATTCTGGAAAAGAGACCGGCTTTACCACGGTCGCCGAACTGGACACCCTGCTCACGCCTTGGATTGGGACCTACCTGCGGTCGGAAACGAGCACGCCCTCTTACTCTGACAGCCAGCCGTACGACTATCTTGTCACCGGTGTGACCTGCTAGAGGACCTTGGCTTGGGATGGGATATATTATTGTACAAATTAGTTGTCACTTTTATCCAGAGTTTAAAATGACCGCTAAATGAAAAGAAAGCTTGTATGCTTAACAGGGGGGTGACTGCAGTTAGTCTTGTTTAATGTGCAGGATCTTGAACACTGCTCTGTCCCTTTTTGCCGTCCGCTGGGATCAAGTCGGATGAACGGACCTATTAGGGCTAGGGAAAGCCTGTACGTTCCACTCTGTCTTACCAGTCTTGCGACTCGGCCCGTGCTGACGCGTCAGCTGCGGCCACAAGACTGAGCGCTAGCCCGCAGGGGGAAGCTCGGACCTTTGCAGCTCGGAGGTGCGAACAAGCCCTTCTCTGTGCGGAGTACTCCGTGCGCGGACTACTCGTACTCGTACTCGTAGCAAGTCTTGAAAATATTTAGGAGAATATTTCGAAGCAGTGTGGCACGATGCGGGTCGCTATCCGAGACCGGCTCCCCAGGCGCGTTTTTCTTGCCGTGCTTGTGGACTCAAGCCGTTGTGTCCACCCCAACATGGATCTGGTCAAACCGCCCCGTCGGTGATGCCCCTGATCGCACCGGTCGAGGCGGCACGCGTCAACGAGCCTGGTTAAATTGGGGTACGATTGTACTTCCCACCCCATAGCACCGTATCGGCAGGGCGAGCCACTCATATGGCAATTGTAGAGTGAACTCTTACTAAACTCGCTGTATTAGGTTAGCTCCGTGAACTAATGCCCATGTAGCTTGTCAGAACAGTAAACGCAGCGCTCGATGGAATGGAGAGATTATCACAAGAGGCCGTCTTCGCGTCTGATTCTAGCAGCTACAGTAGCTAACTACATTGAACCAGCTGTTTAGATGATCGATTGCATCGACGCGCATTCAGCAAATCCCGGCCTTTTCCGCCACGCCACACCTACTGTTAGCATATTCCACTGTCACTCTCCAAAATTCACAGCGGACCATTGCGTTCGGCATGGTGGGCATCAAGCTCAAATTTTTCTGGAGCGAATAAAGGTCTTCTAAAAAATGAAACCAGCTCCAGGTATGACACCGTCCTATGTACAGTCCCGACTCATAAGGCGCAAGCATAAATATAATACAAGAAAAGCCAGCATGGCTTTGAAATGGATGCTAAACGCAGCGCAAAATAACGCTCGAAGAGAAGAAGTTTCGAAGAGAAGAAGTGTAGATTCCAGGCCTAAACCCAGACGGTGCTGGTGTAAACCTGGGCGGCGCAGCCTTGGGCAGCTGTCTCCGTCAGCGCCGCGGTGGTAACCGGGGAAGTCGTTTCGGGGGTCGTCGTGAAGCTCGTCGTGGCGCTCGCCTTGGAGCTTGCCTTGGAGCTCGCCTTGGGGCTGGCCGTGGTGCTCGCCTTGGGGCTCGCCGTGGTGCTTGCGGTGGAGCTTGTTGCTGTCTGCACGTCGGACGTAGACACAGTGGTGGCGGCGGCGGCGGCAGTAGTGGTGTCTGACTTCTCGGCACCCACAGCGACAGACGCATCGGCGGATGCGGCAGTCGAAGTCGAGACCGAAAAGGTGGTGGGGTCAACGGCCGCGGCCGACGAAGTAGTGGGCACAGCCGTCGAGGTCGACGAAGAGCTGGTCGTAGCGATGGTGGCAACGGACGAAGAAGACGTGGTGGCGGCCTTGGTGCTCGCCGTTGTTGCTGCCGCTGCTGCGGCTGTGGTAGCGTCGACGCTCATGCCCGCAGGGGTCTCGTCATCCTCGAGGGAGCCATAGCATGTGCACTGCTCAAAGTTGGTGGTGGCAGCACCAGGGCAGGTGACGGGGAAGAACTCGACAATGGCATTGTCGCCAAAGACCTCGCTCTCGGCCATGATGTCAAAGTGGTACGAGTACCCGTACTCGTTCTCCTCGCCGACGCTGGGGCACCACACTTCATTGCCGTTGTACGGGCAAAGGTTGGTCACCATGACAATAATGCTGGCGCCTGCCGTCTCGCCTGCGCCGCAGCTGCTGCAGGCAGAGTCTCCCGTGGATGTCAGGTTGTAGCACTTGCCACAGCCACCGCCACACCAGGTAGCGTCGTCCGTGTCGTACAGGGCCTGCGAGCCGGCAGCGGTGTAGACTCCGGTGCTCCCGCCGAGCTGTCAAAGAAGAGCTGTTAGATAATTTTCAAGTCAAAATGGGGCTTGACGCGAGTCTTACCTGCCAGGAGTAGATACCAGAGGAGCCGCCGCAGCCACAGGCACCGTCTTGGCCGTCATAGTACCGCTGCGCATTGTAGTTAGTGTCGTGCCCAAATATTCACATGTGAGAGGGATGTAGTACCGTGGTGGAAGCAAGATAGCTACCAGAGACCGTCGAGGCCAGGGCGAGAATGGAGAACTTCATGGTGATGGTTTGGTTGAAAAGAGAAAAAATGGACAGAGATATTCAGGTCAGCTGAATGTGTTAAATGATTGGCAGAAATGAGTGAATGCACAAGCTTGCTTGTGGGCCCTAGGGCGGAACTTTGGAAAATGAGGGAGTGAATGAAGAGAAGAGAAGGAGCGACTGCTTGAGGAAAAAAACAAAAGAAAATCGCCCTGCAAACGGGCGAGGAATGTCGATATATATGAGAGGAAGGCCCCTTTCCCTCCCTGTAGTGCTAGCTCCTTTCGTGGCATCGCCACACGTGGTCGTCCGCCCTCGTCGCTTCTTGGGCTGATCAACGCGCGCTAATTGTTTCAAAGGTTGTAGTGCCCCGCGTGTAGTGTGATCGGGTAGCATGATTGGTGGTCCTGAATGTTCGGGTCATGGTGGATCTCTGAGCTGTCATCCAATGGCACGGGCAATTTCCAAGGGGCATGTCGCCGAAAAATTTCGGGCGTTTCTTCATTCTTGACCGCTGGTTGGGCCGTCCTCCATGAAACGCCCATGTGGAGGAGAAACATGTTCCTTCATAGCACCCACACCACCCGCTTGCTAACCGAGCAGCCCAGCCAGTATTACGCTGATATTGCGGATTAAACTAGCGACGTGCCCCTGGCATTCAGATCCTTGGATGGGCTCCACACTACTCCCTTCCACGAAGGAAGCCGCCCTCATAGTCCAGCTTTGCGGCTCTCCTATTATTCCCTGCCCTTGTTATCCCTAACGAAACTAAAGCAATGCACTGATGCGCAGAAATTTCAATCACAGGCCGTACGGAGTAGGTCGGCGACCCCCCAGAGCTGATTACAAGCTTTTTGCGGGGGTGTCATCCTCGAGAAGGATTCGGCTTTAGGCTTTCATGTCTGTGCGCAGGCGACCAAACGCGGTTTGTCCAGATCGACAATTGGCCAATGTGCCTTCACTGCTCCGAGCGCAAAAACTTGCGGCACGCCTGCACGCAAGACTCATAATTTGCTAGTGACATAGACTCCTCCATATCGTCCTGGTCATTCCGGGCGGCATTCTGGCCCTCTCTCTGCACCGCCGCGGCCACGGCACGTTCTGCAGCTGCAAGACTGTCAAACTCTGCGTGCCAGCAGGCCTGCACAACCGGGCCAAACAGCATGTCCCCGTCCGTCGAAGGGAAGTCGCCACGGATCAAGGCGTCGCAAATAGTGCGGAACTCGTCGCCCGTGCGCCAGAGGCCGTATGGTACGTCGCCTGTCCGGATGCTGTAGAGACAGGATCCGATAGCAAACTGTTCGTGTTCAGGACCGGCCACCGAATACGAGTCCGAGTCCGATGCTGCCGGAGGTGGCCGGTAAAAGGGATATGTAGCCAGCTTGATGCGCTCGCCGCGACGACAAGCGCGGCCAAAGTCGCAGATTTTGGCGTGTTCTTTGGTGTCGAGCAGCACGTTGCCGGGCCGCAAGTCGCCATGGAAAATGTTCTGCGCCTCCAGCCAGGCGGACCCGCGGGCGATGTCAAGTGACCAGCGCAGCTGCAGCCGCACGGGGAGAGGCTTTCTCACTTGCGAGTCCGCATCCACCTGGCGACCCAGACGGCGCTCGAGGCTATCAGGCTGGAACTCGAGGAAGAGGGCGTCTACCGCCAAGGGGCCGAGGGCAAAGTACTGCAATATGTTGGGATGCGTAGGCGTGCGCACCGTCGCCAGCATCTCATACACGTCGCGCTCGTGCTGAAGCATCTGTTGGCTCTCGACGGCCCGCGCGTCATCGTATGGCTTGCCATTGATAACCCGGTGGGGGATCTTCACCACAATGGCGGCGGCGGCGATGAGCAAAGGCACCCGGAAGACGTGGCCATAGCCGCCGTGACCCAGGTATTCGACTGCCCTAAATGGATTGTACAGCATGCGCTTCGCGTTCGCAGGAGTCCGGGCGGTCGCCATCCTTTTTTGTTGTGTTGGCGTTGCGGCCCGAATTTCGAGTCTGGCTGGCGAGCCCAGCCACCACCACAGCAAGCAGCAATTGGTGGCCCATGTACTACCAGATTGCGGGGCATCAATGGAGGCGTCAGAGACTAGCTTAGACATTTTCCAGGGCGACGACAAGGGTGTGTTTGCTGCCCGGGAAAAATCATTTAAGTGAAAACACCTGGCACACCATGGACCTGCTCGGCGTTTGGTTGCTTCTTCATCCGGCTGTTTTAGTATATTCAGTGCTGTTACTGCTCTCTCCTTGATGCTTAATGGTCTCAACTGTGGGAGGGCTGTCTACGATAACATGCGTGGTAAAGGCCAATACATACCGCAGCCGGTGGGTAGCAGACTAACACGTTTAGCACCGGGCCCTTTTACTATTTTCTTTTTTCTTTTTTTCTTTTTCGAATCCACGCTACACGTTTAGGACATTTCTCGGCATTGCAATGACGTGTCGGCGTGTTACTTTCTAAGCCTGATACCATTCCCTGTGACGACGCCGTACAGTTTCTCATTGGCTGTACGTCGTTACCCCTCCTTCTTTTGGCTGGTCGCTATTTAGCAAAGCCAGTCGGTGGTCCTAGACGGACAAGTAAACTGTAAACCTGAGCACTTGGGGATACTAGCCTCTTCAAAGATCTTCGAGGAGACCATCTCCCACTATATGTATGGTTCCGTTCGAGCCTGCTTTACTCCCATTAAATAAGTATGTTGATTCCACACTAAGCTGAGGTTGAAATTCCGTTGGGCAAGATATCAACAACTATCGGACTTGCTAGAAAGTGTAGACAGTCCATGCAAGAGAATGGACCATGATCAGATAGATAAATTGTGATGATGACTTTCCTTTTAATGGCTAGAAGGGGAGGCGACCATAATAAGACATCATAATTATGCAATGCTCGTGTGGTGAAGCACTCCTCATGAGTGCATGGTATAGAACACGAACGTAAAAGACTTCATTGCCAAGTAAAAGAGCCTCGTAAGATAGGAGACTCTCCTCTATACAATAAAGACCGTACCCACACCCCGTATTCCAGAAACCTATGTCCCGAACCCCCACATTCGAGCCTTACAAGGAGAATATAAGCTCGGTAGCGGTACAAGGGACATGCGCTATTTAGCAGGTTACGTGTGGGCGGTAAACACGAGCGGAACATAGGGTTGTTTGACGATCGGACTTTAGCCTGCTGGACCCGTGCAGTGCCGCCCTCTGATTGGGGAAGAAAGTATTACCCAACTCGATACAGCGGACTCTGAAACGGTTGCCTTACTTAGACACTTGCTTGACAATTTGCCATGATGGCTCGGAAGCCCAGATTATGTCACGCCGCAAATGTAAGTAACATACGAGAACAAAGCGCCGGCCCCATTTCGTCGCAGTGTTCATGCCCAACATCTCGGAAATCCACTGCGGGCTAATGTCGGGCAGCGGCTCTCGGTGGGCATGTCCGCAATTCCAAGCCCGGCATCGGAAAAAAGTGGGGGATAGCACGGATTTCGAGGATAAAGACGGATGTGATGGCGATTCAATTGACAACCTTTTCATTGGGTAATAGAGTAGGAGATAAGGCGTTACAGAATAGTACTACAAAGGCACTACCCGCGCACGCGTCTCTTTTGTGGCTCGACTCTGCTCCGTATCTCGGGAATACTTCGATACCCTTCGTTTCGAAGACCCGATCTTAGTGAATGCAGGCGTAGAATACGGTTTTTGATTTGCAAATTCAACATGTTGACGACTGCGTTTGCTACAGCCTTTTTGCTGTTATGTGCACTGCTCGCCAGGCAGTGGTTGGCCGCGCGGCGAGCCGTCTGTCGCACTGAAGCTGAAGCCGATCCTGTGGTGAGCTCTACAACTTCGATTGAGTATGATCAATCAACTTATGTGTGACCAGGGCAAAACACCGACAGACCCTCGCGGTGCGATTGAGCCGCTGCCAGACTTGAACTGGAAGACAGTCAAGCCGATCAGGTTTCGGCCCTTCAAGCCCAAGTACAACCTTACAATGGGCAAGGCGATTTTTCTGGGGGTGCAGGAGTTCCGCTAACAGTTTACTAGCGGTCGAGGCCTCAAACGTGTCCGAGATGATTGAGATGGACAAGAATTATCTCGAGCGGATCGCGATGAGGAAGCAGCTGCTGCGCGATAAACAGAGCGAAATCGTTGGCGTGACTGATGTCGCCCAGCCAGCGATCGACGAGCTGTACAGTTGGCTGGTGAATAGCTACCTGCCAACCCGCTTTCCGACCATGTTCAGGATCACCGTGAACCCTAGCACCGGCAAGGCGAGCTTGTACAATGCTATAACTGATGAGCATTCGCCTCTGCAGCCCAGCTCGTCACCGGTCGAAACTCTCACTACGCTGGGAGGCATCGTGGAGGACGACTTTCTAGTTCTTATGCGCACGGCTGATGGGGAAAGTTATGCGCTCAAGGCCTTCTTGTCTTGCTTCCCCAACAGTTTCCACCCCAAAGACATTCTAGACAAAAACCTGCGGAGCATCCACACGCCCGTCCCTGGCTACAAGGAGAAGCTGCAGCTGAGCATGGACCGTTTCTTCGGGAAACTAGAGGTCGGCAGATTTGTCAAGAGAGTCAATGTATGTCTTCGCTGCCAGTTTTTTACTTTTAATACTAACGCGAACCCAGTGGGGAATGACACCCAACAGCGATCTATACACTCCGTCGGGCGATGAGGACCCCCTCGAGCTGAACGTCGAAGAGGTTAGCAGACTGACTTCCCTTATAGTGTACATTGCTGACGGAGAAGGCTGTTCTGCGGTGCGAGCGACAAGTCCTGCATCGCCTGCCACAAACTCGTGCTCTCATCTTCTCGGTGAAGCAATATGTGTATCCGGTCCGGGATGTCAAGGCGGAGGGCAAAGGGAGGGAGCTGGCCGATGCCATTGACGGGCTGAAGTTGGGAAATGCGCCACAGATTCACTATTACAAACGTGCCGAGGAATGGGGGCCTGCGGTCAAAGCGTACCTTCGCGACGATTGATATTTGGCGGGACGGCTACGGTGTTGTGGGCCGCCACTCCCGCGACATTCAGTCCTCAAAATAAAAATGGCCGCTTTCTCCTCTACAAGGTGGTGTGTGATACTAGTGTGATACTACACTGCAATCAGAAGAGCCATGCCACAACGAAGTGCAAGCAGCATTGCTATGTATTCTGTTGGTCGTGCTGATCACGAAGATTTGCAAAATGCAACGTTCGCAATTTGGCCCACTTAGGCCAACTTGTCCTCTAAACGATGCCCGACATTCGCTCTCTTCTTCTAGCAAAACTTGGTGACTTGCAGTTACTGCAGTAAAAAACAGCGTAAACACACAAATGTAAGCGTGTACACTTGCAACGTGGCGCGCGGAGATACGTCAGTGAAGGGCGCAATATCGCAAAAATTGACCAAAAAAAGCTGTCACCAGAGAGGCTCGAACTCTCGACCTCAGGATTATGAGACCTACGCGCTAGCCAACTGCGCCATGGTGACTACTCGATGAGATCTTTTCACCCTAGCATGCTCATGTGGATAGCGTCCCGACCTGCAAACGTTGATTAATTGACTTGCTCATGATTGCCTCCGGAGTCTACTCTGGAGGCTGTGGCGCTGTTACGCTATGATCCAGCTATTGCATCCAGAATATAGCATGGTCTCTCACTCGCCAGGGGTCATATGCCTGTGGGGCTTTTACACCTGTCAGCACCGCAAGGTCCGCTCTGACTACTGGCGAGCATCTCAGTACAGCCGTAACGGACCAAAATGCTACTTTCTCGATTTCAAAACCCAGTATTTCACAATGGCACCTAGGGAAAGGGGGGGAAATATTTGCATGCTGACTGCTTCGGAGGCTAGGGAGAATGATCGACGACCCTCACATGAAGCACGGCTGACCACGGCAGTTCCTGCCTTCGGTCCACACATAGGCTGGCAGCACGCGAATAATGTACTAGAAATGAATAAGCCTTGCACTAGACCCTCGGATCACTAGTTGAGGCTGATAAAGACAGCGCGCGCGGCTCACGACCATTATGGGAGACGACGAATGCTTTGCTGCTACCACGATTTCATTCGAACAGTCCGTTTGGATATAGCATATGGGCAAGGTGCCGAGAATAATTATGCACCGGGCCCCAGCGTGCTGTCGGCTCTGTTAGAAATTGGGGCAAATACGATGCTGAAATGCAGCGAAGCTGCAGCCTTGTCAACTTTGAGTCCGCTCTCTTATTTGCTGGGGGCGTTGATTTATTCCACTGAATCCCTTGACGTGCTGACGACCGTCACTTTCTGAAACAGTACAAGGTAAGTCAAATCAAACGCGATTACCAACGGAATTTTGGAGTCACGGCTCATAGGTCGAAGGCCTCGACGTTCCGCTAACATGACAACGCCAAGTGAAAACGTAATAAATCAGATATTGTTCTTTCGGCCCCCATTATTTATCTGTGTTATCGAGAATTTTGACAGCGACAAACTAAGACTTTTTCAATAGTCGCAGCGGCGCGCCGAGAGCAGGAAATGCACCGCCAAGAGATACTCGAGATGACCAACATGTGGGCCATGCAAGCCTTTGCTGACAACCTCACCGGTATCGATAGAAGCTATTGGTCGCGTCATCTGGAATATGGGAAGCTTGCGTGGCCAGGTGACTGCGCCCATCGATCTCTACCGGTAGCACATACATAATTTCGAAGTCTCCCTTCGGGCCGAGATGCGCCGTAGCATGTGGTTGCATGCCTGCTTTATGGATTTCCGTCTTAACATATACCACATTCCGGACCTGGTATTGTCCAGAGATCACTTTCATAAGCAGGATCTCTCCAACTTTGACGGTATAGCTATATCCGCAAATGGCCATCCTGCTACACCCCTCTTCCTACTTTGTTTACGGGTGATACAACAGTCATATTAAGAGTAGATTCTAGAGTCCTGGCCGGGCTCTGGGAACGTTGCTTATGCTAACTGAAGCAGCACTTGGTTGCAGTCAGCTGTCATCCTGTAATTACCTTCTGTAGCGGTCGAGGGCCTAAGATCGACAAGCTGAGTCGATCCTCTTTTCTCTTCGAGGTTCCTCCTTAGTGTCCACGACCTATATATGCGGCCACGTGCATCGTTGTTGTCTTGCCATTTGGCCGTTGTGTGCACGGCATGCCATTACCGTCGTTCTGCCAGAGGACCTTTTAGCGGACCTGGCGACTGGTCCAAGGTGCTGCTGAAAAAGTCGAGCTCAACGGCAATTTCGTGCTATTATCACAGTTTTTTGTCAGAACTGCGGCTGCAAAACAGGTGTTGAGATCAGAGGCCGTGAGTCGTTTCTGCTGATCTGCTGAAACTGAGCGACTGGATCGACTAACGCTAATGTCGATGGCGGTGGCCAGTGTAGCGGCCCAGACGGGGGGTTTTGCAATGCCGAGTACGACAGAAGTAGAAACAGGGTTTCTTATGGGAGCAGCGCAGTTCTTTACGGCAGATAACCGACACGAATTATAAATCGGCATGTGCATCTCTATCATCAACATTTGCTTGTGGATGCAAAAGTTGCTGGGAGCATCTCTAACGCTAGATTCGACCAGGGTGTCGTAAGGTATGGCAACATGAAAGATCATACTATTAGACATCATTTCCCTTGTTCACCTCCCCATGGATACTTCTGGTAAAAGGATGGATAGGTTTGGGCGACGCAGTAGGCCCAGCTGCTTCACGTCAAGTTTGCAATCGCTACGCCGCTGACACAAACTTTGTTTCAGCTTGCGCGTCTGGACGAAATAGACCGCTCGATTGATTGCGGCAAGCTGAATGACGAGCACAACGATTTTTTTCAGGAGGAAGATTCACCTTTGGGAGTCACAGTGCTACATTAATGCTGTGGTCCTCGACGCTCTTCAATGATGAAGTCACCATGGCGCAGTTGGCTAGCGCGTAGGTCTCATAATCCTGAGGTCGAGAGTTCGAGCCTCTCTGGTGACATCATTTTTTTTCCACTTTTTTTTATGGAGAGCTGCAGTTACTATGATCATATCGCATTTCATTCATCCAGGAATAAGCTGAACGCCCCAAATGGACCTAACTTCGTCAAGCAGCGCAAGTTCTAGTTAATAGTCCCGGATCGCTGCGACCACTTATGGAAAAAGTTTCGACGGGCAGGTCGGCGAGGCGCGGCCGACCAAATTTCCAGGCCACGCCGAAGCCGGTAGCAGCAACAGCGACGATGGAACGATGGCAGTGATGGCGGCCACAGTACAAGTAGCAACATTCCAGGTGGCAACATTGCAGGCGGCAGGGTTTCCGGCAAACCAGGTGTACCGACGAGCGAGGAGCGGCAGCAGTGAGGCCCAAGCCCTGACATACGTATGAAAACATCGAAGATCGGGCGCAGTGGAAGAGGATGGGCTCAAAACTATGTTGGTCACATTTTATTAATCACAGCTAGTGATTAGGTAGGGGGGGGCTATCATTGGGTACTGGAAGGCGACTTGAAAACTGCGGTGGATGCCATAATATGTGATATTGATTTTGAAGAGCGATCCCCACCATAATGGGCTAGGCCGTGTTGCACGCAATTTTGTTTCAATTTCTCAAAGAGTGTGGTGTTTTGTAACAAGATGCTTGCGACTGTGAAGATTCAGAGATGCACCCGCCTTACAGGGCGAAGTTATCGTGCCTCTTCGATTTCCAGGGAATACAAGTACATACTTGCAGTGCACTAACTCTCTCTGGCTGTGCCCCCGCCCCCGCCATTGGCGGAAGGCGCTGATACACGCGTTTGCGGGTCGCACTCACAGTGGGCCTGATCGCTGTATGGCGTCAGCGCGCTTGTGTGCATTGACCAGACCAGAACCACAGGACCGATCTTCTTTGTCCACCGGACGCCGACCCGGCTTGGCGCGAGTGGGCTATGCACGTCATCAGGCTGACTCTCGGATGGTGCGGGTACGACGAGTACGACACAGCGTAAAATTCCTTTGCAGCGGCCGCTGAACGACGTACGAAGTGATTGCTTGTACAACTGTCGCTTTTATTACGGTAAAATTATCTCTACTCGACCGTTCCAATGAACACCAACCGCCGAAATGCCGCAGAATCCCCCAACGAACGTAATTTCTCGCTCCCGCGCGACCTGTCAGAGTGGAGTGGCAATTTGCCTGCCGCAGCTGTCCGGCTATGCGACAACAAGGACACGGCGGCCGTCGCGATTGGGGTCTTGGACTATGCAGGAACCCATCTGCCTGACCGAATCCATTTGCGGAGCCCTGCGATGCCTGCGGTGATTCTCGTGGTGGCCTTGGTGCTCTCTTGTGTGGCGTCTTTGCTGGTCTCCATCGCCCAGGTACTCGCATGTGTGGCTGTGGGCGCCTTCCTTATTCGGTCTTTGTCGACGAAATCGGGCAGTGCAGGGAGATCTCAGCGGATTGGGTGGCCTCATAGACGGCGCGTCCTGCGGAAGCGGCGGTCCCTAGGTAAATCTCTCGCAGGTCTTGGTGTGCTCGACGCTGACCTAGCAGGATACCATGAGGGACGGGCAGGGTAAGGGGGTCACGTTTAACAAACAAGTCATATTACACGCTGCGGCTATCTTACTGGCTGTGAAGTGTCGGGCCTGGGGGCTAGCAAAGGAAGGGGGACCTCACGGCTGGCGGGCCAGCTGCTCGGCAGAGGGCACGGGCGGGACGTCGGCGTCTGAGGCGTAGTAGCCAAGGTTGGACCGCTTGACGTCGGCGAGGGTCCAGCCGTTGCCGAGCCAGTCGAGCTTGTCGGTGGCGTCGAGGGGGGCAAACTCGTAGTCCTCCCAGCGGGGGTGCTTGAGAGTCTCAATGGCGTGGACGTTGCTGCCGGGCCACAGGCCGACGACCTTTTCGCCATACTTGTACCAACTGTGGCACTTGTCAACATAGACGGTGTTGAGGAAGAACTTGTCGAGGATGGCCTCCCAGCTGGTGAGCGATTCCTCGCGTATCTCCATCGTCTTGACGTGCTCGCGGCTCATCTTCTCGACGGCCTTGACGACGTAGCCGATGACGGACTCGAGGATTAGCAGCAGCGAGCCGGCACCGGTGGCGGAGTTGGGTCCACCAACAACGAAAAAGTTGGGGAAGCCGGGCACCGAGTGCGACATGTAGGCCGAGGCGCGGCCACGCCAGCGGTCGCCGAGAAGCTGGCCGTTGCGGCCCTGGATGGAGAAGCGGGGGATGTGGCTGCAGTCAAAGCCGGTGGCGCAGATGACGGCGTCAACCTTGTACTCTTTGCCGTCCTTGGCGCGCACGCCCTGCTCGGTAATGCAATCAATGCCAGAAGTGATGACATCGACATTGTCCTGGACGAGGGCCTCGAGGTAGCCCGGGCCCGGCGTGAGACGGCGGCAGCCGGGGGTGTAGTTGGGCTCGAGCTTCTCGTAGAGGCCGATCTTTTCGAATAGCTTCCACCGCATGATGATCTTGATGCGGTCGGTGGCCTCGGCCTCCTCGGTCGAGCCGGGGAAGAGGCGAGGAAAGTCCTTGTTGATGGAGCTCTCCATCTCCTGGCGTAGTTGGCGGTAGTACTCGTCGTCATTTGCGAAGCGCTCCCGCTCCTCGTCGGTGTACGTGTAGTTGCCAAACTCATCGCTGTTGCTGAGAATGTCCTCAATAAAGGTGGAGCCGAAGGATCGGCTGATCCAGGCACCGCCACGGACAAAGTTCCGGACCTCGGGGCACTTTTCCTGGAGATGGGGGAGGATCTGGACGGCAGACGAGCCGCTGCCGATGAGCGCAACTTTCTTCCCAGAAAAGTCCCTGCAAGGTTAGAGGACGGCAACGTAGATGACATGACAGACGGGACCATGCGGAAGAGAACTCACCACGACGCATCCCAGTTCGCCGAGTGCATCAGCTTGCCCTGGAAGTCATCCAGACCCTCAATGGCGGGCCACTTCCAGTGGTTGAGGATGCCGACGGCGCTGATGACGACCTCGGCCTTGCGGCGCCCCTGGGTGACATGACCTTCGGCGTCGGTCTTCTCAATGCTGAGGTCCCAGACGCCCTGTTCCTCGTCCCAACAGGCGCCAATGACGCGGGTGTTGTACTTGATCTTCTTGTCGACGCCGTACGTGGCGGCCACACCCTGGATGTACTTGAGGATCTCGGGCCCAGGCGAGAACAGCTTGGACCACGCCTTGTTGGGCGCAAACGAGTACTGGTACACGTGGCTGGGCACGTCACACGCGACACCGGGGTAGCGGTTCTCGTACCAGGTGCCGCCGAGGGACGGGTTCTTGTCGTAGATGGTCACCTTGGCCGCCGGCACCTTTTGCATCATGCGGATGTACAGGGCAATGCCAGCGATACCGGCGCCGATAATGGTCACGCGAAGGGGGTGACCCTCATCGACGGCCCGGCCGCGGGGCTTGAACTGGGGCTTGGGCTGCTGCTCCTGAGGGGCCATGGCGAGCAAGGGATGGAGCGAGGAGATGAGGCTTGTGAGATGGGGGGAGGGGCTGCAATCTACAAGAGGACAGGCTGCAACACGAGAAGGAATAAAAGGATGAACTACGAAGGCAGCAATGGCAAACCCCCTCGGGCGAGCATGCGGGTGCAGAGGGGTATAAGTACTCGGGGCGGGCTGCCAGGCTCTGCTTTGTGCCAGCACGGCTGTGCTTGTTGTGCATGCCGTGCCACGCTCTGCCGCACACTCGACTAATTCTCGGCCGGCCTCTGTTGGCTGTCGCCCAACACGTGTGAAAGTCTGCAGTGTCCAGATCGGCGAAGACGATCGATTACATTGGCCACTAGACGAACTAAAAACCTTCTTTGCCCTAAGAGCGGGCAGGATAAGGAACGTTGGCTACATGCGAACGCTGCGGACGAGGCGCGCGGATCCAAGTACGAGTACTTGCGCCAACGTTTATTATCCTTGCAGACGTCCTAGTGTCCAGGAACGGACCCTGCTGGTCGGAGCGGCAGCATGACATGGCCTGCGGAATCGTACGACTATTGCTCGTGCGCCGCTAAAGGGCCCTGGGCGTATGCAAGACCCCTGAGCTGAACCAAACGCTACGGCGGCACTATTGGCAATAGTACTCGGGCATTGGCTAGGCGGGTTGATGCGGACGGGAGTTCCACGAGGTGTCTCCCGGTTGGATGTGTCATGGAATCACAGCGGCCGCTTGTTTTCGCGTGTGTACTTGTACGTCGTAAGGATAGACGGTGGCTGAATGGCTCGAACTGCTCGAATTTTTCGAATTTCTCGAATTGGACGGACGGTTCGAGGAGGTCGCATTGGCCAAATTGGCCGGATTGGCTGGATTGACCGGATTGGCCGAATCCTTCGCCGCAGCAATCCGCCCCCCTGTAGCGGCCGGCCGTACTTTATCCGGCAGATGTCCGTGCAGGCTCCACTGTTGGGGTGCAGTACGGAGTAAACACGCGTTCGGGGATGCCCAGGCTGTGCTTATCTTTCCGCGGACAAGGACGAGTACGGAGAAAGATACGGAAGAGTAACTGTTCGTCGTATGTACATTTGTACATTTGTACATGCGACGTCTTCCTGTGAGACAGCGCGTGTCTCGGGCAATTATACGAGCGAGCGGACCTCCAATAAGAGCCGTCCATACCCACAGTAAGGACGGCCCTGCGAGCACCCTCGGACCTCTTTGTCCACGTCCTCGTAGTATGCTTACCCGAGCGTCGTGCTCGCGCGTTGCATTGCGTCGTACCGCCCCTCCACGCATCCTTCTCCCTGCCCGCCGTTCTGGGGTGTCCCGTCTCCAGACTCCGCAGCACCGGCATTTCGTACGAGCAGTTCGTGGGGCCCGAGCCTCCTATCCTGGGCTATCTTGGCCTGGACCACCGAGGCCAAAGCGTCTCGGCACTCCCGCACTTGTTGTCTCTTTACGGAGTATTCCGAACATCGCGGCCGAGTCAATCCCACAATCCAGTCGCAATGCTCACGATCGCAGTCCCTTGAGATGCTGCGATGCTCGTTCCAAAAGAGAAAAGAAACTGAAAATGGCCACGCGGTGGCATTGTGGGCGGATAAATGTCAGAATAATACACTAACTGCCGCCATCGGCCTCCAGGTGCCCGCAAACCTGACTCAGCCCGACTACGGAGTAGTGCTTTTGGGTTTCTCGGCTTCCCCTCCGTGGTCTTCCCGCTGCCAGCTTCTGCACCCCCCCCCCCCCCCCCCCCCCCCCCTTCCCGTAAACGCCACCATGTCCGTCACCAAGACATCCAGCCTTATTCAGTTGCAACAGCAACAGTTGCCGGCCGGCGGGACGTCGCCGGAGCGCGGCGTCCTTGCCGACGCTTTTGAGGCTGAGTCATCGGCGTTGGAGCCGGAGCCGATGACATCGCCCGAGACCAGCTTCCAGGCCTGGCTGTCGGTCGCCGGCGCCTTTCTCCTCCTCTTTAGCAGCTACGGATTCATGCAGACCATTGGCACGGTTCAAGCCTACCTCGAGACGCACCAGTTGGCCGCCTACAGTTCCCGCGATGTCGGCTGGATCTCCGGCTGCTACACCGCTCTCACGCTCTTCCTCGGCATCCAGGTCGGCCCCGTGTTCGACACATATGGCCCGCGCTACCTCACGCCCATCGGCTGCGCCATCTACGCGCCCGTCTTTTTCGTCCTGGCCGAGTGTGAGCGGTACTGGCAGTTTCTCGTCGTGCTCGGCCTCTGGGGCCCCATCGGCGGCGCCATTGTCTCCATGGTCGGCGTCGGCATCGTCAGCAAGTGGTTCGCCCGCCGTCGCGGCATGGCCATGGGCCTCGCCCTGTGCGGCTCCAGTACCGGCGGCGTCGTCATGCCGCTCATGTTGCGTCAGCTTCTGCCCTCTGTCGGCTGGGCCTGGTCCATCCGCATCATCGCCTTTCTCCTCACCGCCGTCCTCGTGGTTGGCTGTCTCTGTCTGCGTGGCCCCCTCCCCGCTGGGTCTGTCGCCGCCGGGCCTGTCCGCCGCCGACATCTTGCCGTGCTCAACTTCCGCGCCCTCAAGAGCTGGACCTTTATCTTTGTCACCATTGGCCTGGCCGCCCTCGAGTTCGCCATCTTTGGCATCTTCTCGCTGCTGCCGACCTACGCCGCTGCCGCCAATTATACCGCCAACACGGGCTACTCGCTTATTGCCGTCTGCAACGGCACCTCCAACTTTGGCCGTTTCCTTGCCGGCACGGCCAGCGACCACTTTGGCCACTTCAACACGCTGCTCTGCATGATTATCATCACGACTGTTTTTACGGCTGCCATTTTCGTGCCGTTCGGCTCCTCCTCGATCGGTGCACTCTATGCCTTCTCAGCGCTGTGGGGCTTTGGCAGCGGCTCCTTCATCTCGCTGACCCCTGTCTGCATGGGCGCTATTTGCAACACGGAGGATTATGGCCGTTTCTTTGGTACGTCAGTCGGCGTGTTCTCCGTCCAGCCACTAACAGAACTAGGCACCATGTACTTTTTTGCTAGCTTTGCCCTTTTTGTGTCGACGCCTCTGGGCGGTCAGATGCTCGAGACCTGCGGCACGCAAGCACTGGCCATTCTCTATGTCGGCATTGTGGCTCTCGGAGGCGTCTGCTTCTTCATCGCAAGACGGTGCCTTTCGCGGAAGCAAGGCCTTGCGATTTGGGCCAAGATCTAAATGACCGAATGATGCCGGGAATTGTGAGTGCAGTCGCAGTTTGCGGGTATGATATTGCCATTGGTAATGGTTACGTGACTACGCTGGATGACTTGAATAGAAATGTGCGTTGACTACGTAAAGTAGACTGCTTTTATGCCCTCCCCTCCTAGATATACGACGATAGCCAATTCAAGATACAACTAACCGTATCACGCATGAAGTGCACGCGTGATAAAGGAATACCACCCTTGTGATTCCGCAGAAGTTGCGGCTCATTTACGGCATATTGATTGAATAGTGTTCGTAGGACTGCCAACAAGTTGGCACGGAAAGAATTGCGTGCATCATGCATGAGATACCGCTAATGTCGGGTGTTCACTAATACGTCGTATGTCGAAGTACTCGTGCCAGAAGCCAATACCTCCAAAGACCCACATTTGCCTTATTCCCTGGTCCCTTTGACACCATCGCAGAACCGTCATGCGCGGAACTCATCACTCACAAACTAGCAACTTACAAACTGCAGTGTTTTATCAGATTTGTTTGCCTCTGATGATATGCTCTCGCGGCAACTGGCTTCAGTGATCAAGTATGTGAATAGCCACCACTTCTGTGTATAAATAGACCAAGAACTCGCCATAGTTTTCTACCCTGACCAAAACAATAATCCACAACGACAATACCGTTACAATGTCGGAAGTACGAGAATTATGGAAGCCCGACCGTGAAGGAAACGCCAACTGTTGGAAATTAAATCTCATCATAGAGCCTGAGCAATACGGCAAACTCGCCGAGTCTGCGCTGGCTTGGCAAATCACTTTTATCCAGTTCGTCGAAGCCTTTGGTGCTCTCAACCCGGCTCTTCGGCCGGACCATTACGAATTCCGCCTGGCTCATGTTCAGGCTGGCGCCGACGCCATGGGCGAGCTCGTCACGCGCTATACCCGGGCGTCCAAGGACCCCATGAGCGCGGCCAAGTCAGGAACCGACAGCTACCCGGCGCCCCTGGCCATAGATACCTACGACCGGCGTGCCTGGTACTTTTTCCAAGACCGGCGATGTGAGCAACGCCGAAAGGGGACGATGCATGGGCTGCATCTACAGCTGGACCGGTTGCACGGAAAAGATGTGCCTCTTACCTCGTGGCATTACGAAGGGGATGAGGTAATTCCACATGTCTTACGTGGGCCCCCGACAAAAGAGGACTTTGAGACTGCCATGAAAATGGCAGAGTTACGGTCAGATATGCTGCCGAGATTGTTTAATGGGTCGGCACCTCTTTGAAGGGTCGAGTCATTTGCATTATGAGTGTTGAGAAAATACAAGTTTTCAGTTTCCGTCTACCGTAATGACCATATCCACTGGCGTGCCCTGTCATGCCGACCCCCCCTCTGAGCTCGCCGCGTCCTTTTCGAAGCGGACACCATTGTAAAACTGGCGCTCGCGGTAGACGCGAATGTCATCGTCAAATAGGGTCCGGCCTTCTTTGCGGGCCTTCATGGCCTTGCGCTGAACACGCAGGACGTCGTACTCGGTGTTGCGGGTGAGGTACCATGTCCAGATATTGGCGAGCCAGGCCGCGGCGATACAGGCGGTGGCGATGGCGAAACTGTTCTTGTAGCGGTTGTAGGCCCATCGACTCTGGAAGAGCTGGGGCCCCACGACGCCGCCGAGCTGGGCGATACCGGACTGGACCCCGTAGGTGAGGGCGGTGCCAGTGGTGCCGACGAGGGTGGCAGAGCGCCAAGCCCAAAATGGAATGAAGTAAGACTGGTAGAAGATGGTGCTCAAGATACAGGCAACGTAAATCCCGTAGCGGCTCTCAACGGTGAAGAAGAGGACGAAGCAGATGACCATTCCGGACATGATAATCCTGGAGTGTGAGCAGAGAGCACGACGGCCGCGAGGAAAGAAAGACGGGAAGTAGAGAAGGAAGAACAGAAAAAGGAGAAACATACATGATGTAGGCAGGGCGCACAATCCAGGCGCGATTGATAAACCAGGAAGAAAATATGAGGCCGAGAATAGCGGCAGCAGCGGGAGGGATGTTCATCAGCTGGTTCTTGGGCAGCTTGACGAAGCCGAGATTGGTGATGATGGTGGGCAGATACCAGGTGAGGGCGTAGCCGCCGAGGTTGACGAGCGTCTGCGACAGAGTGAAGGACCAGATGAGGGGAGAGCCAAGGGTGGCGCGGATCTCGCGCTTGGAAAAGGCAGGGTCGCTCGTCAGGGGCGCGTTCTCGGGCAGGCGGGCCTCGATGAACTCGCGCTCTCGCTCGGTCAGCCACTTGTGGGAGCGCGGTGACTTGGGATAGTCGGGCAGCACAAAAAAGACAACGGCACTGAAGAGGATGGTGAGACAGCCCTCGATAATGTAGACCCAGCGCCAGGCGCTGAGGCCGCGGAGGCCATTCATGTAGCTGAGGCCATAACAGAGCAGAGAGCCGACGATGCTGGAGAGGGTGGAGATGCCAAAGAACCAGGTGACGGGGCGGCCGACCTCGTCGGTACGGTACCAGTTGGAGAGCTGCGCCATGACGCCGGGGAACATGCCAGCCTCAAACATTCTGTGTTGTGAGCGCGACGTGAAGCGATGAGAGGAAAAGGAATACCCACCCGAGAAGAAACCGCAGCGCCCATAGCTGATGATGCGTCTTGACGGCCGCGTGGCAGGCCGTGATGATGCCCCAGGTGAGGAAAATACGTCCCTGCCACACGTGAGGTGTGATGCGCTTGAGCAGGAGGTTGCTGGGGGCCTCAAAGATGATGTAGGCAATCTGATGCGTGAGCAGAGATCAAGATGACAAGACGAGAGACAGTCCAGCACACGTACCCCATTGATAGACCCGACCCAGTTGTACTGGTTGGCTGTCATATGGAGCTCCTTGAGGATGTTCCTTGGCTCGCCGACTTGCAGGACCTTGACGTTGGAAACATTGTTCACATCGATCTGGGGGAGGCCAAGTTAGTTTGCTGTTACTGTTACTTTCCCGCTTTTCTCGTCTCCATTCCTACCTGTTTGATCATGTACATCAGCCCGATCAGCACAAAGAAGCGCAGGTTGACCTTGTGCATAATGGCCTTTTCCTCGGCGGCCGTAAAGGTTTCGAGAAAGGCGATGCGGGCCTCGGGGTCATCGCGCAGCTCGGCGTGGGCACCACGTGCGCGACCTGCATGAGACGGCGGCGACAGCACGGCCTCGGGCGCGGTCTCAGCTGCGGCGGCATTGGCGGTTCCGCCGTCGCCCGACGTGACGGACGTGACCGTGGGCTCAATCTCCTTGGACATGATTCGTGCCGGTGTTGTTTTTTGCCAATTGGGTCATTGTGGTCCCGACAGACTGGCTCACCATTTCTCTTGTCTTTTATAAGCACCACCAAGGCTAGATCTGGATGTCTGTTATCCGCCTGCGACTCACGGCGACTGAAAATATGTCCCGTAGGATCGCAGAGCGCGCTCGTGCTTTCGGTGGGTCATGACGAAGAGCTCTGTCGCCATGTGCGCTTTGGCGCTGGGTGAGATGCGACGTCGGCCCGTCCAGACAGGGCACCGAAAATGCGCAAGGTTGCAAGCAGCAGTAGCGTGCGCCCCAGGTTCCAAATCACCTTGTTGGGGTTGTTGATGACGAAATTCTCGGCCAGGTTCCGCCATCACAACCGGCCCCGTGGGGCAGCTAACACCGACGGGCTACTGGGGTCCGAGGGGCGTTTCGCCCGGGGCGATGTCGCGATTGGGTGACCGACTCGTTGTGATGTCCAGGACGGGCGAGATTCATAAGAAGAAAAGGGCATGAAATGCTGGTCGCCGAGGACGTTGTCCCTCCCCCTGGCCAGCCCGACGGCGTATATAGCTCCCGCGCCGTCAGTGGACGGCAGTGCACTACACGCCGCAGGTTATCGTCACCAGAATTGCTGTCCCCATAATACTCACCATGAGTTCTGTAGATGGCTCGTCTGCTCTGCCAACGTCGACCAGCAAAGGTCGCACTGCTCCGCGCAAGCAGATCTCGCTCAACGGTTTTGACTTGTTCACGGTCGGCCATGTCTCGTTTGGGCAGTGGCGCAATATGGCCGACCGCGCCAAGGATAAGCGGCGCGACCTGTCGTACTGGACGGACCTGGCCAAGACGCTGGAGGCGGCTTTACGGCGCTCTTCTTGGCCGACTCGTACGGCGCTTACGACACGTACATGGGCAGCGCCGAGCCGGCAATCCGGACGGGGCATCAGTGGCCGATGGGTGACCCGATCATTGTGCGTTTGTGGAGGCCGTTTCTTTTTCTTTTTCTTTTTTCATTCTCGGCCATTCGCCTAGAGGATGTGGCTATATGGGGCTGCGAAAGAGGTGTCATCGTCATAGACAGCTGTATCCTACTTGTCCATCTTGCCCTGCGTATTTGTGCCCTGGGTTGGCGCCAGTTGTACTAAATAGTCCTCATACTGAGCTGGAAGGCATCCAACCCAACACAACAAGATACCCCCGACCATAGCAAAAACCTACTTGACCAGAACAGAAACGTTTCCTGCCTCCGTAACACGTCCCACCATCCAACTCGTTTCAGCCGTCGCATAAGATTTTCGATTCCCAAGTTCAAACGTCTCCCATACAATCACAAAAGTTCAGCATGCAGCAAGAAAGACCTATGATTCGTAAACGAAAAAGTCTTCACTTTCTTCTCTACTTCGTCTCAACCAACTCCTCCTTCTCTGCCGTCTCCACCACGTACGGTTCATCCTCCTTGTAGACAGCGTACTTGTATTGACTCCCCGTGTGATCGGCGCGTAGATCCTTCTGCCCCTTGCCATAAACCTTTTCGCGGATTGTCAAGGGCTCGTCCGTCGCCGCTGGTAGTTCTGGGTACAGACCACGCCGCCGCAGCTCCGGCACGAGCAAGTCGACCACGTCTTCAAAGCTTCCAGGCGTAATGACATAGCCCAGATTAAACCCGTCAATGTCGGCCTCGCGGATCCACCTCTCTAACTCGTCCGCCACCGTCTGCGGGCTGCCTACTGCGACTGGCCCTAGGCCGCCAATGCAGGCTCGTTCCGCTACAACGCGCGGCGTCCATTTGGGAATTTCCTTGCTCGTTGTCGCAAACGAATCTAGGATACTGCGCACCTTGTCGGCCACTTGCGAGTCCTCGCGCGTGATTTCTTGGTCGAGCGGCAGTTTCGAAATGTCAATGCCGGTCCAGCCGCTAAAGAGCACGAGACCGCCAATCGTTGAAGCGTACTTTTTAAACTCCTCATGCTTGGCCTTGGCCTCGGCGTCGGTGCGCCCCAGGATCGGCGTAAAGGTGGCAAAAAATTTAACAGAACGCGGATCGCGACCAGCCTCGGCGGCGAGCTGCCGGATCTTGTCGACCTTGGGTCGCAGCACGGAGGGTGAGTGTGAAGACACAAAGACGGCCTCGGCGTGCTGCGCAGCAAAGGCAGAGCCTGCGGGCGAGGTGCCGGCCTGAAAGAGAAAAGGGGTGCGCTGCGGCGACGGATCGACAATGTGCTTGGAGTTTAGGCGGTAGAAGCGGCCGGCATGGTTGATGGTGCGGACCTTGTCTGGATCGGCGTAGCTGTCGTTCTCCGGGTCGGGGGCGATCGCGTCGTCCGCCCAGGAGCCTTCCCAGAGCTTGTAGGTAACCCGCAGATACTCATCCGCCTGCGCATAGCGAAGGTCGTGCTCGATGGGGGCGTCAAGGCCGATGGCTTTGAAAGCGCTCTTCTTCCACGACGTCACAATGTTCCAGGCGATGCGGCCATCGGTAAGGTGGTCCAGCGTCGAGAAGCGCTTCGCGAGGAGAAAGGGCGGCTCAAACGACGTAGAGGCAGTGATGCCAAACGCAAGGTTCTTCGTTACGGCGGCCATGGCCGTGATGGGCTGGGTCTTGTTAGCCGGGCGATCTTCTTCTCCTCGTACCGCAGACATGACATACAATGCTCGGATCGGTAATTGGCCACTGCGCCGCCCGCCGGATGCAGTTGTCCAGGCTGTCTTCATACGTGTCGTAGCCACCATACGAGTCGGCCAAAAAAAGGGCATTGATGCCGCCGCGTTCAAGTGTCTTGGCCAGGTCGATCCAGTACGCCAGTTTGCGCTTGGTGGCGGACTTGTCCTTGGGGTTCTGTCGAGTGTACCCGGATCAGCCACTCATCAGCAACGTGGCCGACCGCCTCCTTCTGGTTGCACATCTCACCTTCCACTGTCCCGGCGACAAGTGCCCAATGGTTGACATGTCAAATGCATTCAGAAGGATCTGCTTCTTTCCATTTTCGAGATCGTGTCCCGCGCCCGGCGTCTGCTGGTCGGCCATCTTGTCGATTCTGCTGTCTTGCCGTTGTTGCTTGAATTCGCTGTCCAGACAATCGCCAAACTCACCAGGGCACGGCCGTTCGTGGACCGCCACCGGTTATAGAAGTCGGTTATAATGACAGTGCCCCTCCTAAACGGCGCTCCGAGCGCCGGACGTCGTGCCGCCGCCCAGCCACAAACGGATGTTGTGATTTCGTGCTTAATGATGCGACAGCGTACTTTGGCGATAATGCGCTAGGAAATAGGGCCTGGTCACACCCCATTCCATATCGGGTCAGGCCTGCCGGCGCCGGTGTAACGGTAACGCGGGATGAGTGCGAAATGCCAAGGCTCTGTAGATTAGTGCGATACGGCGCCATGCAGCGCTACTGCGGCGACTTGCTTGCAAAGGTGGGGTTACATATGGCGACATTTCGGGGCCGCAACCGGCTGTCAGCCGAGCTGGCGCGGAGCCGAGACAGCTTAACAGGGCTACTATCCCGGCAATGAAACACCGGCAAGTCACGTCCAAATTTTGGCAAACAATCCAAACTATAGACACAATGACGGCCCAAGGTCAGGAAGCTCCCGCGTCGGATCGCTCGACATCCACCACGCCGCCACTGGAGTTTTCTCCGTCGGTGTCGTCCTCATCCGCAGACTCGATTTCGTCCCTGCTCGACAGCTTTCCAGAGCTCACCATTCTGGACAGGAGCATCGATGAACCGCGAAAACTGCGGGTCGCGATTATTGGTGGTGGTATCTCGGGCATCACTGCCGGCATTCTCCTGCCGGCCAAGGTGCCCAATATTGAGCTCACAATATATGAGAAGAACAAGGACTTTGTAGGCTGTTTCCCGTACCCTTCTGCTCCTTGCGTCAAACTTGCTGACAAATGTAACAGGGTGGCACCTGGCTTGAAAATATATATCCGTACGTCTTTTTCTATCTGTGCGCGCAAAAGTCAAAAACAGACACAGCTGACCGTCCAGTGGCGTTCGTTGCGATGTTCCCTCCCATGTGTACCAGTCGACCTTTGCCCCGAATTTGGAGTGGTCCGACAAGTTCTCGCCCGGCGCCGAGATCCGCGACTACTGGCAGGCCACCGCGCGCAAGTTCGGCGTCTACGAGCGCGCCGTCTTTGGCCGCCAAGCCGAGGATCTCTCATGGGATGCCGACGAGTCCGTCTGGCGTGTAACGTTGCGGAACGTCGACACGGACGAGGCAGAGACCATCACGGCCGACTTTGTGATTACGGCGATTGGCCGTTTCAATGACTGGCAGCTGCCAAAGTACCCCGGTCTCGCCGACTACAAGGGCATTTTGCGGCACGCGTCTCATTGGGATGGAAATTTCGACCTGGCTGGAAAACGCGTTGCCGTTATTGGAAATGGCGCCAGCGGCATCCAGCTCGTGGCCAACATCCAGCAGTCTGTCAGCCACCTGGATCACTATGCCCGGAACAAGACGTGGATCGCGGCGTCACTGATTGGCGAAGAGCGCACGTTGGAGCCACAGCCGATTCCCGAGGCCCTCAAGGAGACGTTCCGGGCGGATCCGCAAGCGTACTTGGCGTACCGGAAAGAGCTCGAGGACAAGTATTGGCGACGCTTCCACACGTTTCTGCGCGGGTCGGAAGAGAACAAGGCCATGCGCGAGTCGTTTGTTGCCATCATGCAGCGCCGGCTGGCCAAGAAACCAGAGCTGCTCGACAAGCTCGTGCCCGACTTCTCCCCCAACTGCCGCCGACTGACCCCTGGGCCGGGCTATCTGGAGGCGCTGACAGAGGACCACGTTGAGTACATTCAGACGCCGATTCGGCGCTTTACGGAAACGGGCATCGAGACCGAGGACGGCACCCTCCGCGAGGTCGATGCCATCTTCTGTGCCACCGGGGCCAACGGCGACCTCACGCCGCCCTTTTCGGTCCGCGCGGGTGGCCGCGACCTGCGCCAAGACTGGGCGCCCGGCGGAAAGCTGGGCTTCCCGTACACGTACCTGGGCCATGCGGCGCCCGGCTTCCCCAACCTCTTGTTCCTGCACGGGCCCAACAGCTCCGGCGCCTCTGGAACCTTGCCACACGGCGTTGAGAGCCAGGTGACCTTTGTGGCCAAAGTGCTGCGCAAGGTGGCACGCGAGGGCATCAAGTCGATCCAGCCGTCGTCCCGGGCCACGGCGGACTTTGCCGCCTATGCCGACGCCTTCTTCCGAAAGACGGTTGTGACCGAGCCCTGCAGCTCATGGTACAATGGTGGACGCGTTGGCGGCCGCATCTCAGCCCTGTGGCCGGGCAGCTCCTATCACGCGGCTGTCGTGCGCCAGAATCCGCGGTGGGAGGACTGGGAATACGAGTACTTGACAGCGGGCAACCGGTTTCTTTGGTACTTTGGCGACGGCGTGACGAAGCTGGAGGCGGACCCCGCGGCAGACGTGACGGCGTACCTGCAGGCGGGGGATGCGGATTTGAAGTCGCTTCATGAGTCGTGGCTGATCTAGGGGTGGGAAGGTTTTGAATTTCATAGCGCTCTTTAACTCTGTGCGGCGCGCTTCGCTCGATTTAGAACAGGTAAAATCCGACAAATTACTTCCCGACTTTAAGCCATCGCTACACTTCTTCGTGATGCGTCCTCGTGTCGATTTCCCCAAGCCCTTTGAGATAGTATGTCCTGGCCAGGTCATCCCCAGACACGTCTACATCGACCGTGCCGTTTCCAAAGTACTCGTATCGGTTCTTTTCGGCACCGAAACGCCGCGTAAAAATAAAATCCTCCCAGCGCGGGTCTCGCAGTGCCGCAATACGGTGCTGGAACGAGCCCGGCCAGGCCAGCAGCATGCGAGAGTCGCCCGATCCCGCCTTTCCCCAGCTTGTGCACGCGTCCTGCGATACTTTGCCCTCGAAAAAAGCATTGGTCAGATCGTTAAACTCCTCGGCAGCGTCCCGTCTTGGCTCTAGTGATGCGTAGCTCTGCGACTGGATCTTGCGGATCGCCTTGGCAATGTACGTTGCCGAGAGCTCGACCTGGAGAGGGACAGAGCCACCAAGGCCGTTGGCCTGGGCCTGCAACACAGTAAAGAAGTTGGGAAACCCTGGCGCCATGACGCCAAGGTACGACTCGGGATAGCCGACCCGAACCGCGTCCGCCTGTAGTTCGATGCCGTCCCGCCCGACAACGGGAAACCGGGACACGTAGCGCACATCGAACCCTGTCGCTGTAATGACTACGTCGACTGGCCGGTGTACGCCGTCGATTGTGACGATGCCGGTTTTGTCGACATGCGAGATTGTGTCGGTGATGTAGCTAACAGCTTCTGTTTTGAGGGCCTCGAGGTACCCCGGCGCCGGTGTCAGACGCTTGCAGCCAGGTGCGTAGGCCGGAGTCACTCGCTGCAGCCACGCCTCGTCGCCGCCGAGACGCTTTCGCATCGTATCTAGGATGCGCGACCGCAGCTCGGCATTGGCCTCGCTTCCCAAGACATCGGCCCCTCGAAGGAAACCACTTTGCATCTTTAGCTCAAACGCCCGGCGATGGGCGACATAGGCGGCTGCGTCGGCCGCAAACACGGCCTTGTCCTCTTCCGAGTACTTTGGCCCCCCCGGCGCGTCTGCCACCGCCTCGTGCAGCTCCCGGAAAAAGGTCGGTGTTACCCATGTCTTGCTGCGGACGTAGTGATCAATGTGTCGCACCGTCGGCAGAATGTTGGGCAAAATTTGCACGCCCGAGGCACCGCTGCCGATCACAGCCACGCGCTTGTCCGAAAGATCAATGTCGGCCGGCCAGCGGGCCGTGTGGACGACGCGGCCTCCAAACTCGTCGTACAATCCGTGGATGTGAGGGTGGCGAGGATCGGTGATGCGACCCGGTGAGCTCACTAGGAAGTCGGCCGAGTCCACAAACACGGCACCCGTCGTCAGGTTGCGCACTTCGACTGCCCATTTCGACGACTCCTTGAGCCACGTTGCTCCGAGCACTTGGTGGCGCAGGTGCACACTGTCTGTCAGGCCAAAATCTTCCACCGTTTTTTCGTAGTACTGCTGAATCTCGGCCCCTTTCGGGTAGTACTCGGACCAGCTGGGATTGGGCGCGATGCTGAGCTCTACGAGTTCAGGGATATTTCAGAGAAATACGCACGGGGGGGGGGGGGGCTCCTGGGAACGTACGGTAGACATGGGACGGCACATCACAGCGGACGCCAGGGTATCTAATTGATCAGTTTGTGTCGTGGGGTTTTCTCTTAGGGCTACTCACAGATTAGACGCCCATGTGCCGCCGATCTTGTCGAACCGGTCGTACACCACCACCTTGGCGTTGTCTACCTTTCTCGATAGCACCAGCGCCGATCCGATGCCGCCAATACCCGCTCCCACGACAATCACCTTAACGGGCCGATTGCGGGACCATGTCTCTTTCTTGGGAAAGTACTTGGCGTGGAGGCGTGATGACTCGGCAGCCTGGGCTACCTTTGGATTTTCTTCTGCGAGGGAGCCCATCTTGGCGTTGCGTTCAAGAATAGAGACGTGGGAAGTGGCCAGCTGTCAGCTATCGTGGATGCTAGTATGGAGAACGGTATTAAAGGACTCTGATAACGGCGGTTTTCCTCATTTGGCTGCGACTAGGCGATCACACAACGGATTGCCAGATTGCGTGATCGGCACCGGCAGCATGAAATACGGCGACAGCGAATAGCGGCCGATGTTTCGGGGCCATCTTCCGGCAAAACGCCGGAGCGCGGAAACTGCCGAGACATAATGTCGTTTCCCGGGCACAGAACCCGCGCCGTTCGCCATCTCCGCTAACATGCCAACATCCTGTCGCGTCGGGCCTGCCCGGGAATATGAGTGCGGAATGGCAACGTCGCAGACGCAGCTGTTCAATCTGGAGCTTCAATATGAATAAGTCTAGCGCGAAAATGCAACTAACCTGACGTGCTTCATATGGCGTCATTCTGCTCTACAATGAGCCATGCACGCAGCTGTCAATCTGGGCGCTCACAATTTCCGCAGCTCACACGGCGTGCGACACACATCGGTAAGGCCTACTGGCTGCAAAGGGAGGTTATAGCATGAACCGGATAATAATACAAAGAAGAACATGTCTTCCGCGCGATCCCACCGCAACCAATGTTCCGTTAATCATACATTGCTGTAATGTCTGAAGGTAATGCCCTCCCAGTGGGGCGAAGGACGTCACGTACTCCGTAAAAGCTCTTCGAAAGGGTAGGCCGTCGGATAACGGAAATGCGGCTATACGGCGAACGGCAAGAGAAGAAGAGTTTTACACTTCTAACATGAATCGCGTCGGCCACATCAGGTCTACCTCCTAATGATAATCGTGCGGACCCGACCCCTTATGTTGGACAGTGGCAGAGACCCAAGGATAAGAGCTCACGAAAGAGCCGGCTTCCGTACTGAGTCGAGCTGGCTATTTTCGCTTTATGGAGGGGTGCTCGTGAGACTTACAACTTTAGCTTGCACAACGTTTTCAACGCCAGTAATGACCCTGCAATCAAGGCCGTCACCCGGTGGCCTATATATGACCCGTTTGTTGTGAGGCAGGGCGCCTAGGGAAAGCCGTACTGTGCGTAGCTGACGTTTAGATTGTCTCTGCCATGGCGGCTGTGACTAATACTTGGCTTTCGGTTTGAGCCGCCATTTCTGCTGGCCAAACGCTTCTCAACCCTTGGCCATGTTACTAACGGCTGCATTGCATAGCCGGACCAAACTCTCTGCCCGTGATACGTCAGTCCCGTTAGTCCACCGTATCTTTCGCATCAATCTTGTCCTCATTATCTGAGTCGGTGGCAATTGGCATTGTCGATTTTTCAGTACCTGAGTTGATAATGGGCGTTTAGTCAGATGGAGTCACTACTCGGCAGCGACTTGGCCCACGAGGACGCGCAGGTAGAGCAGATCGCTTCGGGTTGGAAGTTTTTGTTACCATCGCGTTAGTATGTCAAGCGTCATCGCCGCAAAAGCACCACGCTGCGCCTTTATTATGCTCACGCAGTAGACATTCATCACTGAGACCGCCAGCGGCGAGCCGACTTCCAATTCGCGCAGTCTACTATTTACTACCGTAACTCGCACCTCTCGGTTGTCCAAGCAAGATTGGCCGGATTGTGGTCCCATTTCTGTAGTTGCCCGCTTACCTCGGCACTCGCCATCGCGGCGCTCGTCCCTCTCGCTCTGTTCTAGATCTCCACCCTGCTGCCGCTGCACGGGTACTCTTCCTTGGCCTTGGTCGACTGGGCGGCTCGTTTGTTGTGTCCAGCGGCAACATGATAATCACACTCATGGGGAAGGAGGTTGTTTGTTTGTGTATCCGTCTGTCCGCTGATTGTCCACAACGCTCTTCGCAATGGATGTTAGCTTCATCAGCGAGCACGAAATCATAGACCATGGGAGGCTTCTCGGCGAAATAGCGCAACATCTCTGGCCGACCCGATAGATGAGATATTGAAGTATGTGATGGTATGGCATGAAATGAAGATGAATGACCACTAACTATCCTCGTATGGGAGTGGCAATAATATACATGGTGTGTGTGGGCCTGGGAAATCCTGAGAGCCGGGAGGTTGTCAGGTTCTCCCCTCTTCCAGTTGTCGCCATGTTGTCTGTTGTCTGTTGGGGCGTTGTGTATGTCAAGTTTGTAGCGGCATTTGTTCCCGTCGCCGATTTCTCGTAGCTCTCCCCACTCCCGTCCTGGTCTGCGTTTACTTCGTTCTCACCTTGACTCACCTTTCTCATGACAACCTTCCGGCTCCCAGGAATGCCCAGCGTCCTCGCTGGGGGAAAAGGAAAGATAGCGTCGTAGGCAAGCGCTGCTGCACGTCAATCATGATCATGGCCCACCAGACGGTCGTGCAGTTGACCCGCCATGGGGCATCGGATGAAACGGGAACGACTGCGGGCAAAGATCGGCCGAAGTAGTCGACTGGGCAGGGCTCGAGATGCTCGAGGGCGATGAAGTCGTGGATCCGCCAGTGTGGCGGCAGTTGGAGCTTGTACGGATGATTCATAGTAGTCTAAGTTCTGGAGGCGTGCGAGGGCCGATGCCGTTTGTGCGGCTAGATTCCTTTTGAGACTGAACGCTGGCGTTCGAGGTGCAGTTTTATCTGATTTATGGACGAAAATCGATCCGGTAGATGGGACACCACACAGCGGCCAGCTGGTGCGGCGACGGCCGGTGGCGATCAAGTTGAGCTGAGTCGCGTCTAGCGCCCCTTTGACTGCCTGATCTCAATTGAAGATAGGCTGGAGCCATTCTTTCAAGGGTTGTTTGGAATGGCACGGGGGTTGGTGTCTTTTGGGGATGTGCTCGCGAGGACGGGGGAGACAACGTAAATCTCCACAGCCGCTGGAAAAGCCATCGTTGGTTGTATGTGATGATCTAGCTGTATGAGAGTCGAGATAACTTCTTGACAGGCAATGCCTGTCAAGGTCTTTTATGCCTGTCAGGCATAAAAGACGAGATTTCAGGTAAAGCAGTTGGGAAAACAATGGGGTAGGACTTCGACTAAGCCCGCTGCAGAGATGCACGATGCCATCGCAAAACACTCGCGGTGGCCGCCGACACGATGTTGGATTGTGGGCGACTTTCGATGGTTTAGTCGAGTTTGGGACGATATTTGCGTCGTCTTTCGACGGAATGTTTTATGGTAAATAAGTCATTTTGGCGGAAGTTGCTAAGTGGGAAAAAAAAGTGCGTGATCATTAAACGGGCAAAACGTTTTGTTTAGAAGGAAGCTCTTGATCACTCCCTTTATTCCCTCTTTGGGAAGGTGCACCCCCCATTCTTCCTTCTAACAGCATCCACTGGGAGAATAGAGGTTGGACGGGACATATAAATGGGTGTGTATTCAAGTTTCCTTATTGCAACTGTTTATTCCGGCAGCTCGTTTGTCATTCCGTTGCGTGTTATGATCGCGCCGTCATTATCTTTACCGGTTGTTTGTACGCGCTGCTCGGAGTATGTTTGTGGGTGAACGCCTATGAACTTGCACCTTCCCCATTGGGAATCGCGCTTTCCCAAATAGAGTGTCACGGGGAGGAGAGTGTAAAATATCCGTTTCCCCTCCAAGAGAGCCAGGAGACATTGCAGTGATTGTTGCCATTTCCCCGTGGATTTCATCCCTTGGAATCTAAGTAGGAACCAAGTTTTTCCTTGCCGTTATGTAACTACCTCAATTTGCTCTACTCTACAACCCGGCGGTTAGCGCCCTACAGAGTACCCATCGGAAAACGCCAATCTGTGTTTAAAACCCCGAGAGTCCGTGAACATGTTCCATAGATCGAAGGAAGCCTACATAAGTACCATCTCTTATCTTCCTCACGAACCAGCCGCTTACGTAGTATGTAGACCTTTTGTCAAATGGCCTTGACGCTTAATCTCTTGATCTTGGAGTTTAACGGGGAGGAGGAAGGGAAGACACCGGCGCATCGGATTAGTAAGTTAGAACTGGCCGGAAAACAATCAAAAGAACCTTCAGGGCCTGGAGAGACCGAGTCCGAAGAGAAAAATGACATGGGGAGAAAATCATGCGTTTGGACAGGGCAAAACATCTAGCTGCCGCCTCGCCGGGCTTGGCGCTGCTGCCCAACAAGCCCTAATACACCGACAGCTTACTGGTGCCAGCGGGTCTGTGGGATTATGATTGGGGCGCGAAATGCCTGTGGATCAGCATCCCGCTCTCACTAGCCTAGTACTCGTAATGAGCACTTTTTTCCCCGCATCGGCAGCCAGTATTGGTGCCTGGCATTCGAGGCACTAGAGAGCGTAATGCACGTGCAGGTGTATAATCACGTGACCCTCGGCTGCATCGTCCCATCCACCGCTGAACTCCCCATCACGATCCATCATGAACGCTTTCTCACGAGTCCCATCCCGCATCTCGTCTCAAACACCTCTTTAAAATCCTTCCCGAGCCGTATTTCCGGCCAAACAGCACACCGCCGCACGTGTACAACCACTGGAACTTGACCACCCCGACATGGTCGCGGCTCCGCACCGTCTTGGTACCCCCTCTTTCCCCGCACACGGAAACAAATATAGCATGTTTTGGCTGACGGAGGAGCCATCACCTCCGTTGCTCCGCACCCCTAATCTGCCTAGTTTCCCTTGGACCGTCGACCCTCGTCCACGCCTGCACCCGCACGGCTGAACTGCAGCTGATGCGCCATGGCCAGGCCTAAAGAGCAATAAGAAAGTAAGATTGAGCTGCCCGTATTTATTACACAGACTGGGCTACTGGCCTGTCTTACCCCGACTTCCCTTTCGCCAGTCAGGAGATTTGCTCCGCTCTTCCCCACATCTGCCTGACGCCTAGTCGCCCCCTTGGGCCTCGGCGACCCACTGGTGTCTGGGGTAGCCAATACGAGTGCCTTCTTGTGGAGTTGTGCCAGGGAGGAGTTTTGTTGTCGCAGTCGCCTACGGCATCCCCGTCGGGCCCGATGTGTGTGGAATGGAACCCCGCTCGACGTGCCGTGCTGACTGCTGATCCAGTCGTCTATGGACTCTGGAGTACGAGTTGTACGTATGAAAACGGCAAGACATGGGGGGCGCAAGGGGGGTAAATATGGAGAAACCATATGGACGAACATGGCCTTTTTTGGGGTCCCGTCCGACCGGCAGATGAACATGGCCAGGCGCCGGCGCCCATCCCTTGTTAACCCTCTTGTCTCTCTTGTCTGATTTAAAGAGGTGCCGTCATCCAAACCTGTGTATCTTTGTGTTATTCCCTCGCAATCACCATACACTCCTCGTGTCATCTACGTCTAGCATCATCTACAGCTCCCAGAGCTTCTATAGCTCACTTGTAACGCTTCACTTCTCAATTTCTTCCTTCCTACCACCATCCTCACAATGGCCACCGACAAAGCCAGCCTCGAGGAGGTTTCGAACGGCAATGGCAACTACCGCGATGAGCTCACACCGCAGGACCACCTGCATCGCATCCGCACTGTTGGCAGCGTAGCCATGTCGGCCGATCTGTTTGAGAAGCTCTATGTCTCGCCCCAAAACAATGTCAAGGGCGATCTACGCAGGACATTTGGCAACCCGACGCCTCTGTACGTCCATATTTTATCACACTTACTCGCTCCTTTCTAACAGAGCAGTGCTATCGTTGGCTTTATCATCGCCCTGACGCCCCTCTCCTGCGACCTGATGGGCTGGCGAGGCGCAGGGGGCAATGGCGCTGCCGGAATGTGAGTTGTAACTCTTCTGCTCGTCCCTTTCTTGTCAACTACGCTCACACAAATAGTGGCGCCTACTACTTCTTTGGCGGCGTCCTCCAGTTCATCGGTGGCCTCCTCGAATGGGTCCTCGGCAACACCTTCCCCTCTGTCGTCTTCTGCTCTTTCGGCGCCTTCTTCCTCACCTTCGCAGCGACCCTGACGCCATCCTTTGCCGCCATATCTTCTTATGCCGTGTCCGGTGACGCTTCCAGCACCGGTGCCGAGACCCAGGGCTTTAACGCAAGCTTCGGTACGCAATTCGTCGACGGCTTCTATCTGACACAAAACTGACAAGCAGGCTTCTTCACTCTCTTCATGGGCCTCCTTTGCATCATCTACTGCATCTGTGCCCTGCGCATCAACGTCTGCTTCGTCATGATTTTCTTCACCCTTATCCTCGCCTTTGGCTTCCTGACTGGGGCCTATTGGGCGCTTGCCAGCGACTATGCTGCCAACGCCAAATTTGCAGCGAAGCTGCTCAAGGTACGAATGCAATACAGCCATATTCTCGGATTGTTTTCCCTCTAACTCCTCCAGGGAGCCGGTGCCTGCGCCTTCGTCACGTCGGCCTTTGGCTGGTGGGTCTTCTTCGCACAGATGCTCGCCAGCATCGACTTTCCCGTCTCTGTGCCAGTCGGCGATCTCAGCAACCTCATCAAGCCAGCAAGCTCGAGGGTATAAGTTGGGATCAGCACGGGGAAAAAAATTGCACGAATGTACATAAGGGAACCTTTTGGGATGGGCATAGGGAGGATTTGGACAACATGGAGCCGGAGTTGGCAAGCTCACAGAGGCTAGCGAGGTGGTGGAGCCTGTTGGCTGGCTGTTGGACAGCGGGAAATAGTTGGCCGTCAGATTATTTGAACTGCCAAGAATGTCGATTTCGCTCCGTTAGCAATTTCTAGCGTTTTTATTCGCTCTTACTCTCTGACTGCGAGGTCCTGGTGAACCAGTCCCTGGCCGTCAAACTGGTGCAACCCGAGCACACCAACACCCCGCAAAACGCTAAACTACGGCCCAATCACAAACTTAGCGAATAGCGTCAGCATCAAGCTAACGCACCCCGCATTTCGCCTCCTCTTCCTGGTCACATTGCTTGACTTTTCAAGGGCTCTTGATGGTATTCGTCGACGAGATCCGGAATGGGACTGAATGCGGACAGACGGCCGGCTTGGTTCTTGCTGATCGGACTCCGAGATTTGGCCGACTGCCGCGGTACGACAGGAGACAAATCTGCCAGTGTGCAGTTGATGTTGGCAGCACAAGTGCAATGATTAATGCAGCTGAGCCTGCTAATATTCCAGCTCGGATCCAAATGGTCTAAAAACACGTGTGCCCGGACGTTAAATCATGCAATCTCTTCCCGACTGAGGGCATGTTACTGCATTGCTGCTGCTTTTCGCAAGCAAGGTAATTGGATTCTACGAGTAGTGACTTACATCATCAAGACTGGAAGCACCTACTGTGACATCCACCTTTCGAAACATAGCTGTGCTTTCACACATCCTGCACCAGCGGCGAAAACATATCGAGCACACGGTCCAAAAACGCCAGAGCGTCTGACAGGGCAGCCTGCGCTGCGCCCACTGGCCAGGTCAGGTTGAGCGCCGCCTGCACACGATTTTGTGTACGAGACGCCATCGGTGCGTAGACCATAGGGATCACGCCAGTGTAGGTGTTCGACTGGCCCACACAGTGCCAGAATAGATGCCATTCGCGCTGGCGGGCTGCCCAGGTTTTCGGCAACGCGTTATAGCCAGCTTGGCTAGTGTGCCTTCGCGCAGACAAATGAAGCAGGCGACTCATGGTTCGGGCCGGTGCTATGCTGAGGAGCTGGTCTTGGGGGATGGCCACGCCTAAACTTCGTAAGGACACAACCAGGTTATTGACATTATAATAGAGGTCCGCAAATATCGAGGACCACCACGCCAAAGCATTCAGTAGCTCTGCGTGCTGTGCTGGCGCAAGATCCCGCGGCTCACTCAGTATGTCGGGCAGACGCGGTAGTTCGCTGTTTCCGCTGCCCCCGTACGAGGACGACATCGATGAAGACCCTTGATGGTTCATTCTGTCCAGGAGAGCTGTTAGATAACTCTACTCGTCGGTTTGTTTAGGGAAAGAGCCAAAGAGCATGTTGGCGCATTCTTAAATAAAGCCATGCAGTTGAACATCCTAGTCGATAGAGTGAGCAACTGCTTCGAGGAGCCAGTGAGTTACATACCAAAATACGGACAATGGTATGGACTCGCCAATCGATTTCATCCGTTGAGGAAGTTTGGTACAAGCTGATTGAAGGGACATTCTCTCTCGACAGCACCGCAGCTGACCTGCCGCCATCAATGTCCTTTTTATACGGTCCACGAAAGATTTGCTCGATTTTGATTCACGCTACTTCCAGTCCACATCCACCCTACGGCTCTCCGGATACCCTGACATCAGTTCAACTCGGCATACGAGTATGGCGTCACGCTCTAATGCGAAACAAGGGCGCCATTAGCTCATAAAGCTCCTTAAGCGTGGCCTGACAGTCGCGGACCACTTCGCGTTGGTCTAATTCGGAGTAGGCATGGAGGGTTACCAACATGTCGCCAATCATTTTACAGTCCATCCCCAGTGCCTCCCAGAGAGAAAGCAGCTCGGAATAAGGCGCCCCGTTGCCGATCCGACCCCCGGTGAGCAAAGCGTGCAGCGTCAATTCCTGGTGGCTGTTGATCTCCGGTACCGTGCTGGGGTCGTCAATGCGACTTCTGTAATTGGCTGCAGTGCTGTCCAGCTCGTATATGAGAAAGGACAGCGGCCCAGTAACCGAGGCAAAGTCGGAAAAGTCGCTGTTCGATAGCCGGAGATCTATCAGGAACTCGCAAATCTCAACTGCACCCTTTAACACATCCACAAGCCGCTCGCAGCGGCCGGCCATTTCTTCGAAGAACTCATCTGTGCCTTGAATGGGAGACATGCCGAGTTGTGAGGTTTGTGCAGTTGTGGGGAGAACGAGTTTAAACTCGGGTCACAGCAAAACCCTGGGGAGGAGCGTGTATATATTTCTCTTCTATCACTTTTGTGATGCGTCATTCCAGACTGAGTTCGAAAAGTGATGTCAGTCGCTCCAATGGCCTTTCTGTCCATGAGTCCACCTCCGTTTGTGGAGCCCCGGTCAGGGAGTCATCAGCTATGTGCGATCGCATCTGCGACCCGCTTGAGCTCAGATTGGCCTCGTTGAGCATCCGCCCACGGTGCGTAACACGGTTTCGCCCATTAAAAAGAATTAGGTGTCTACCTGGGCCTTCCGCATCATGAGTTCCTCAAGTAGCCATCGGTGGTGGGTGCGGACTTGGCTACCGATATGGCCATAAATATCGATGGAGACGGGTAACCCGAAAATGTGGTACACATTCTGACCCTGCACCGGCAGGGTTAGACCGTCGCTTAGTGGATATGCCCAGTCAGGCTGGAAGGCAGCATTGACCCCGTAGCGGTCGGCCGGAACATCAATTATGGAGGCAAGGTGGGTGGAATGTTTGAGGTGGCCAAATACATGTTGGCGTTTTGCGGCGGTAGGTTGGAGATGTGGCAGATCCCAGAGCACGTGCCGCTGTAAGTGCGCAGAATGGCGACGATTTTGTCGGTGATCTCATACCGATTGCGGCAGCCTGGGAGGCGTGAACGATCGCCAAGGTCATTTGCCATCGAGACCTTTTTTTCTCACGGCGTTCCCACGTTCATAATATGTTTTATGAAATTGATGCAAATGGAGCCCAATGTCCGAGGAGCTGCATAGTGGCTTTGCATTGGATATCTGGACGTGACTCTAAAGTCTAGGTGCGAGTAGCCGCTTGCTTGATTTTTGCACAAACTTTCAAAGTGGCTCTCTGCACTGCAGTGACACAGTGCCCTCGCCATATCGCGGTCTACCATGCCACAAGCCGTTCGCCACCGCCCAAATGGCCAACCGGCACGTCACTTTACTTGCACGATGATTGTTATGATATCCATATGACTTGATTCTTTAGTTTCACAATAATCTAAACCCAGATCTGTAGAGACAGAGCACCATCCCCTTCTATTATGCACCCACAGCTCTTTAAATCAGTCTAGATATGTTTTGAGCAATCAGTGGCCACTGGGGCCACCTCTTATACCGGAAGTTTCATCACCGAAATAATAGTAGTGCACAAATAATACGTCCGTTCTACGACAGGAGTCCAGTTCAACTCGCCGGCCAAGCCTTCGAACTCGTCCAGCAATGCGCCCAATTGGCCCTGGAGATATATCATGTCTGGGCTCTCCGGGTCTACCAGCAGTTGGTACATCCGCTGGTCCAGGGCCAGAGTTGGCACGTCAGGCTCCTCCGTAGGAATGGCCTCGTCCTTCGCCTCGAGTAAGTTGGAGGACCATCCACCGTCGGCCGTTGGCCAGCCGCCCATCTTCAGGTAGAGATCCAGGCTCTTCTGCGTCCGCTCGTAGCGCTTCACGAGCACCAGCAGACGCTGGAGTGCCTCGTCAATTACGCTCATCTTGTGCTCGAAGTTGTTGACCAGCTCGACCTGTGGGCAGTCATTGAAAATTGTCCGAGCGTCGCTGAGTTCCGAGAGCCAGAAATCGGTGGCGGACAGCAGCTCGCAGTACTCCGCAAAAGAGGGCAAGCCCCTGCACAAGATGGCGACCCGGCACGGAATCGACCCAAGACCAGACATAGTGATTGGGATACTTGAGATGTTCGAGTGTTTTGATGTTTAGACGCTTTGGTGCTTGGATGCCGGATTGCTGGAGTGCCGTAGTACTGGAGATGAGAATGGAAGCTGTGGTGACTCTATGTCGTCCTGATCACATATGGAAACATATATACGCCGTCTGATACGGGGTCTGAACAGCTGAGTGGAAGCAGTTTTCATAGTGAAATATGGCGTCGATACGCCAAAGACTTCTGTTCACGTTTGGGCTTGAACCACAGACGTGTTCCCATTATTTGATTGTTCACCCAATGTGAGCTCATGGTAACGTCTTACCACAGCCGACGTGCCTGGACTCTGACAAGCTTTGGTCTTTGTTTCCATCATTTGGGCAAGACATCGCATTGTCCTCCGTCTCATTGTCACTACTGGTACTGCACATGAACCGATATTTGAGTCCAGCCTTTGAGACCGCTGTTCATTAAAGACAAGCATAATTCCAGCCTTTGATACCGTTGTTCATTGAAGACGACTGCAGTGCTGGCCTTTGAGACCTTGTTCGTTGAATGCGAGTTTTTTCGTCCTTTGAGTTTTTCATTTGTTTAAACACAATTGATAAACGACTTCCATACCTCTCGATGAGGGAGCAATCGTGTATATAAGCCTCTCGTCTCTGCTGTCAGTTTTGCGTCCTTGTGGTTGATAAGAAACCCGAGAGACCCAAAAGCCAGCCACACAATTATCACAGCATGTCCGAATCGCACGACGACTCCATCCATTTTGCCCACGAGTTGGATGGCGGTGATGATTTTGAAATTTATGATGAGGGTGAACACTGGGAAAATGAGTATGAAAGAGCGTATGGCGCTAACGAAAATGACGCGGCGAATTACCCTGCATTCGACGGCAGCTTCCTTACGGATGACGGCGCTCCTACGAACGATGGTTCCCGTATGGGCGATGGATCGTTCCCCAGGACCGAAACTGCCGTTCCCGTTGTAGCGGGTTTCAGACAATTTGGCATGCCCGCTGTCGAGATTATTCCCTCGGGTACGATGGACAACGACTACGGAGTGGCTGTACCGGAGAGACATACTACACCAGGATTTATCCCAGAAGTTGTCGAAAGCACATCCAATTCCGTGGACGAGAATATGTACGTGGATGAGGCCATTGGCATGGTCGAATTCGGGGCCTATATCCCGGGTTACATGATCGAGCGGTACATTAGCAAGACTCGCATCCAGCTTCGACCGATGCCTGCTAATCAACAGTATCTAGCGGACGGCACTCCCTTTTTCCCTGGATATTACAGCGGATCGGCTGTGGACGACATCATTGAGAAGTATTTCATTGTGGAGGACTACTGCTCCTGGGAAGACATTCTGTGGTCGCTTCTTAGTGACGAGAACTTTCCCTGATCCTGTGGTAGGTTGGAGCTAACGAATGTTTCCCCAAGCGCTTCAAAGGTAAGTGTTGCAACTAAGAACGCATGGTCGGTAAAATATAGCGAAAGTAAGAGTCAGATGAAGTCGTAGTCTCGGAATTGAACGCAGACCGTTATTGATACAGAAAAGCTAATTATTAACGTTGACTTACTCGGATAGTCTACGCCCACCCATACAGTCGACACAGACGTCTTTCGGACAGGAAGCTTATGCATCGTGATTTTACCACAAACCCGGCAGGTGCATAGCAAGCCAAGTGGTATTGCACAGTGTTTCATGGTATGGCTTCGTAGAGCCCACTTATGTATTCAAGCCACGAGGAAAAAGTTTCATCAGGGGCCCCTTGGCCTAATGGTAAGGCGTTGCTTTCCGGTTCTGTCGAACAAAGCTGGCAAAGATTCTGGGTTCGAGTCCCAGGGGGGTCGTTTTTTTGGCAGCAAAGTCTAATGTAATTTACTTTTTTGCGCGAAATTGCTTAGCCGTATGGAAAGCACTAGGCACTCACTCTGTGTTAGTACGTATTATTGACTTCTGAGGCCTGTTGGGCCTTGCAATGAATCACTCAACATAGAAAGGATGGACAAGTGTTTGCTAGTTTTTGTCTCCCTCGTGGCTGGTAGCCACGCCGTGTAATACATCCCACTTGCCTTTGGCTAGCGGAATATGGCGGCATTGGTTTGTGAATTGACTGATTTAATACATTCCGAATGAGTCAAGACAGTTGGTGAGAGTTAGCCACGACGATAAGGGTGTCTTTTGTCCAACCCTCTCCGCACCATCATTCGAACTATTTATTACGTTTCTCCTGTACCCACGTAGATGACATATTCCAACCTTCATTCGAATTTAATGAGACTGCATCGTTTCAGATCAACGCCATCCCTTACCAGTGTGCGCTCTAACTATAGGCCCAAAAATCACAATCAATGTAAACATATTGATAACGCACAAACTCGTCACCGCTGACTATCACTGTGCTCAAATTGGTAAGAAACCGAACTGCAGCACCAAGGTGACTGTGATCCACTGAAAGCAAGCAAAGTGTTACAGTCGGAGTAGATAAGTTACCACGTGCAAGGCTGACAGCCCCGTCTAGCGGCGCTGCCTCTTGCAGGTCAGTCATGCGGCAAAGTATGCAGCACGTAGAAGACGCAGCGCATAAGGTGCCACCCATGCACCGCCGTCACAACCTATCATGTGCCTATCGTACTAGTCATAGTCAAAAGGTTGTGAGGCGGCGGGGGGCTATGGGCGACAGGCTGCAACTGAAAAAAAAACAAGAAAGTAGCACCGCAATTAGAACAGCGTAAGTTTGCTAAAGAGCGAGCTAGACGTAGGTAGAAGGTGAAGCCTTAACTGGGCTTTTCTTTCTAGGGTCGTTTTTCTTAAACACATAAAAATGCGAAGTAGATCTTGGAGTTTGACAGAGCGTGGTCTGGTGTTTTCATCTCGCCGTATCTTCTCCGCATCATAGCTAATACACATTTCCAATTTTGCCAGCAGCCTTATTTCAACGGCTGAAATTTGTCTTAATTTGCGCTGGTCCATAATAAACTACCGGTGCCGTGACTTGCATTCGATGCCGGCGATTTGTAAATGCTAGCTGCACGGCAGTCCAGCACCTATTAAAATAAATCATCCTCAAATATCACATCACAAATGTACTAGTCAGAACATCCTGACAGGATCTAGAACAGGATATCCCTTAACTTCCAGTTGTACAGATGGCGGGTAGAGGCAAGTCGTCTTAGCGTAGGATCGATATAAGAATATGACTCGATCCATTCTCATTCTTGCCAACGAAATATTCATGTAGAAAATAGCACACGCAATATACGAAAACGTAAAATGTAGGTATAAAACGGACGAAATTGAGCGGCGCTAGATTGGTTTTGTTTTTGTTCCATGGCGGCCATCAGCCTGGTAAAGTATTCTAATTGACTGGTAGGATCAATTACGAATTGAGAGATATATAAACAGTCATTCTTCTAATTCTATCACGTACGGCCATAGATACTGGAAAGCACGGGATCCCGTCCGCTCTCCCCTAGTTAAACCAGTAATCGGCGGATTAGTAGTTGGGTCGGTGACGACCAGCGAATACCCGCTGCTGTACGTTTTTTTTCTCTTTGGCAACCTTTTTTGGCTCTCACGTGCTTTTTACGTGTTATTCCGGTCTTCGTAGGAGGGGCATCGTCGTCCCATATCGTCTCACAAGCATCATGCCTCCTAAGCATCGACACCAATCTTGGAACACACACCTACAAGATAACATCCATGCAGCCGTCCGTCTTACTATTCGTGGCCTGCCAATTATGCTCACATTACTTGGGTACCCTACCATTGGCCCTCCGTCTCCGCGTTTCCTTGCCTTGCATAGGGCCATTGCGCACTTTTTGCGTCTTTCCGGTGCAGGGAGTATATTGGTCGATTTCTCCGCGAATTGGACGGCGCAACTGTTCGATCGGACGGTTCATATAAACTTGCTGAAATGGTGGTTCTTCGACTTGGGGGATGGCACAGTCACGAACTAATAGGCCACTGGTGGGCCTCGTGGACACGATACCAGAACGCTGACTAGCGTGGACTGTAGCTGGCATCATAGGGCAGCATATATGGGCTTGACACTGTAGATGCGAGGGCCAGTGGCCTGGACGGCGTTGTGATCTGACTCGCGTATGCACAGCAGAGCAACGGTGAAGAGATGCGCTAGCATGCGCTTGCGTGCATTAACCGCGCTTGTGTGTTAACCGCAACTCGGCGACAATCCAAGCCAGCGCCAGGTTGTTGGCCCGAGCGGAGGAACAACGCACTCGTCGTCCAGCTGGCAAGGCCCTTCATCGCCCTTTACAAGCCACCTGAGCAAGGTGCAACAACTGCAACAACTGCAACGACGTGCCTCGCGAACAAGTCTGTCAAAGGCAATATATTTTATGCTTTGGTTGAATTGCGATTGCCGCTCCTGGTTTCAATGACTGGTACTCAGTAACTGACCGAAAGGCAAAATCATTAGTTGGTTCGGGGAGCATGTTCACTGGCGAGACTGTAGCATTTGGATATATTGAAGTGAGCGTTGGTTCTGGCGATAAAGCCGGCGGTAAGTGGCCCGAGACGGAGATTGAAATGTTTCTGCAGCCTCCGTAGGCTCCGAATTAGCCCACAATGCCGTCTCGGCGTTCTCGCACACTGTCGGGGCTGGACGGTAGCGACACAGATAACTTGGGTCCACCCATATCAAGGCAAAGCCGCCAACAAAACACAGCTAGCGAACACCAACCAGCACTCTGCTAGCTCAACTTATAGGCTGTCTGCGCACCGCAATTACCTCGTCGATCCATTCATTGTGTGCAGAAAGGAGCACGGCCCAAATCGACCATGACGACGCTTGTTTGTGTGTTAGGATCGGGCATTATCGGTCTTGCCTCGGCGACTGCACTCGTGGACGCCGGCTACGACGTCGTGGTCGTCGCGCGAGATCTGCCAGGCGACCCGGGCGGCTTGGCTTGGGCAAGTCCAAGGTAAGCATCGAGCGCAAAAGGTGCTCCGCGATCACTCCGCTGACACTTTTCACCTCCTTCCTAGTGCTGGAGCCGTTATCCAGCCACTTCCCGAGGGCGAGGGCCACGATCTACAGGTAGAGTCGCTAAAGTACTACTGGGCCCTTGCGCATCGCGACCCCACGGCCGGGGTGCAGACGCTTCCCGTCACAGAGTACTACGACTCGTACGAAGATGACACCTCGCACTGGTATCGCAGCGTCTGTCCGCGTTATCGACGGCTGCGGGCGCATGAGCTGCCCGAGGGCGTCACGATGGGCGTCACGATGACCACGGTCATGGCCAACACGACCGTGTTCCTGCCATGGCTGAAGAAGAACCTCGAGAGCCGGGGCGTCAAGTTTATCCGCTTCACGGCTACATCGATACCAGAGGTTCTCGAAATGACCAAGGCGGCTGTCCTCGTAAACGCCACCGGACTTGGCGCCGGAAAGCTGTGCAATGATGCTGGCGTCCATCCGGTCAAGGGGCAGATCATGTTCCTTCGCAAGAACACGGAGTGGAACGAAATCCTGCTGCGCAAGGGCTCCGAATACACATACGTCATCCCACGGACCGCTTCTGGGGGAGTTCTTCTTGGCGGCATTCGGCTTGACGGAGACGGTAACGACAAGCCCGACCCTGCAATAAAAGCCGACATCCTTCGCCGAGTCAACAAGCTCACCAAGGGCGCCTTCAAAGATGTAAACCTGGACACCGATGTAGATGATATTGTGGGGGTCCGGCCAGGCAGGACGGGAGGGTACCGGCTGGAGATTGAGGGCCAAAGAGTCGTTCATGCATACGGATTTGACGGAATGGGCTACGTGTGCTCCTTTGGGGCGGCAAAACGGGTGACGGAGCTGGTCGGAGAGCTGGTGTCTCCACTACCTAGGTTGTAGGTCTAGATGCTCAACGAAGGTGATTTAAAGACATCAACCGTACAAAGGATATTACAAGGCCCTCTTTGCGGGTCAGGTCACAGCACTACACAATCGGTGTCTTATTGCATGCTACAATGCCAGATAGCTATTCACACTTGGCGGAGACGTCTTTCGTTACTGTAAAGGGAGTGAACTACGGTTTTTGTTGTTGGTAATCGTACGCGCATAGCTTATCTCTTGACAGGAGGAGCTCATTTGTTCTCGGTCGTGGCCGCGAGCTTTCTCCAATGCCCCTGGGCAAGGTCTGTTAGCTTCAATACCAATCGGCGTTCTCGGTCCTCCGACTTATGGCCGACAGGCGGAGTCGACGCCTAGCGGCCATCACGACGGCTATCCGCAAAATTACCAATCACAAGACGCAAAGCTCTGGGGCGACGTCTCGGTGTCTTCTGTCACGCCAGTAGCAGTATCGGCTCATTGGCACAGGGGAAATAAGGAGGGAAGATCCATTGATACGAGGCGTATTTCGTGCGAACAGACCCGTCGAGCAGAGTGTGCACGACTTCTCTTTGCCTCTTCCCAACAATGGCCGCGGGGAGCATACGACACGAATCACGGATTCTGGTCTTGGGTGCTGGAACCTTTGGCCTCTCCACAGCCTACCACCTCAGTCAGGCCGGCTACAGCGACATTACTGTTGTCGAAAAGTCCGCTTCTGTGCCGCCAAGCGAATCGGCCGGAAATGACCTGAACAAAATTGTCCGGGCAGAGTATGAAGACCCGTTCTATGCTTCTCTGTCCTTGGAAGCGATAGAAGCATGGCGCACGCCCTTTTTCAGCCCTTACTTTTGCCAGTCGGGCGTCATCTGGACTTTTTCGGACGCGGCACCTAGCACATCCACAAGCAGCCTGCAGGCGGCTCTGTCCACCATCCAGGAGCACCCGTTAGTCAGGGGCCAGATCACGCCGCTGCGCTCGCGAGAGGACATTAGGCGCGTGGCACCCGCATTTGAGGGGCCGATGCGGTGGACCGGCTACCTCAACGCCATGGCCGGATACGCCAAGGCAGCCGAAGTGCTGCGGGCTCTGCACGAGGCCTGCTGTTCTGCCGGCGTGCAAATCCAGGGTGGGGATGGCGTCAAGGAGCTCACCTATCGCGGAGATCAATGTGTTGGGGCCACAACGCAGTCTGGCCGGCAGCTGGAGGCCGACCTTGTCATTGTCGCTCTCGGGGCCTCCGTGGTCGAGCTGCTTCCCCAAACTCGCCAACAGATCACGGCCAAGGCATGGCCTATCGCCCACATACAGCTGAGCAGCGACGAGGCCGAGGCTCTTCGGGGGATACCTGTGACATGTGCGTGGGACATTGGCTTTCTCACAGAGCCTGACCCTCGGACAAATCTGATGAAGCTTTGTCCAGCCAGCGCGGGATACACAAATAGGGACGCCTCTGGGCTGTCGCTGCCGCTAGAACAGAACGATTTTATCCCTGCCCGGGAGCAGGAAACACTGCGACATCTCTTGCGCGAGACACTGCCAGCGTTTGCTGACCGTCCGTTTGTCGAGCCCAAAATGTGCTGGTGCGCCGAGACAGTCGATACAGACTTTGTAATTGACTTTGTCCCTGGAAAGGAGGGTCTCATCGTCGCTACCGGTGACTCAGGACACGCCTTCAAGATGCTTCCAATCATGGGAGACTGGGTCAGAAAGCTGATAGAAACCGGCGCACAAAATGTCAAGAGGTGGCGCTGGAAAGACGAGCGGACAGCCGGCAGTGACGCCGGCTGGCGAAAGGGTGAGATTGCAGATCTCAAGGACGTAGGGGCCGAGACGAAGCCGAAGCTATAGTAGTATGTATCTCTTACGTCAGCTCGGTTCCTTTTCAAAATCACATAGGATGATACATGCCTTATGCCCGGAACCACCAGGTATTCTGTCTTTGCATATGGCTTAAGCAGATCCCACAATACATACGGTATTCTGCATTGGTTCGTAGGCCTGGGAGATTGTCAAAGGGCGCGCACGGTACCGTGCAATGATGGGAAGCCTCATCGACAGCAGCTGGCATTTCTTTCTGCTCTAGTTCGAGTTGACAGTTGTTTGAAAGAGAGCACGGATTTTTGGGTAAAGGTCCTCAATACAGGTTCAACGTCTCAGCGGGCAAGTGTCCTGTCTCCACGTCAGGCACAGCCTCGCCCTCCATGTATCCCTGCATATAGCAGCCGCCTATCACATGGTATCCGCTGCTGGGGTCACCGAGGATAGCCCGAAGTACCATTGGCACATTGCACCCGGGAAACAGGTACACAACGTCGCCACGTTGGCTAGGAATAGGCACCAGACCCAAGTGGCCGCGGGCGGTGACAGCAAGCCGGCGGAAGCGGTGGAAGCGAAAGACACGTTCGAGGGCATCCTCTGCCTCAACCGGGCCATAAGGGCCGGTTGGCGGGAAAAAGTCCCCAAGACGACGGCCTGCCACTCGGAGGTCCGCATTCTGCTGCATGAGATGGCCGAAAGCCTTGCGGCCACGGGTAAGGGGTATTTCTTCTCCTCCTTGTTCTGCCGATAAAAGCACAAGTGGGCATTGCAAGAGGCAATGGTACTCGGCGGGTGCTGGTCGGCCATTGGCAGTGCGAGAGCCAACCAACGTCCTCCAGATCGCGTCCTTTAGGCCGACATCGTCACCGTACGGGTTGTTTGGGGTGGGCGTGGTGGATTGCAAAAGGGCATCTTGTGGCTCGGTGGCAGGGCGATTTTCAAAGTAGCTGGCGCCCAAACTGTCAATCTCACCAATGTAGAAGCCGCGGACAGACAGGGTGGCAGGTCGAAATTGGTAGACGGCAGGCATCTGCAGCATCGCCTGGTAGGCTCCTCGGCCGCTGAATAGACGAAGGTGTTCTTCATTTGTCCAGTCTGGGGCCCAGGAAGGCAAGCCTCCAAGGCTGCTGCCCTCGACTGACTCGACGGGCCCCGTGCACTGCTCTAGAATTTCGAGGTCATTGTGGGTAGTGATCCATGAACGAGCAAATGACATGTAGACGTCGGCCAGCGGTAGTGCGTAGTCGACGTTAATGCAGGCGACAACTGCAGGTGGCAGCAGGCCTAGTAGACCATAGACCTTGTCGTGGGCATCCGTGGCCTGCGCACGGCGAGCCAGGTCCAGAATGGGCATATACTGCGGCCCCGTGCGGCCGGCCTGGACGTCCAGCTCCTCGGCCAGATGGATGATGCGGTTGCGGTTGAGACCGGAGTAGCGGACAATGGTGCCGGCGTCGCGGAGCTCGCGCTCGACGTTGGCAAAGAGGCGACCTACGTGCTTTCTGGCAAACGTATAAAGGCCTTGGTAGATGTCTCCCCAGCGCACCAGATCGGGACCACAGAAAATGGGCGTCTCGAGCCGACCCATTGTCAGTTCTTGCATGATCCAGAGGCGGGACCAATAACTGCGGTTCATCAGTAGGCCTAGGGCGCTCCACGAGCCGGCCTCTGCAGCACCAGGCCCACTGCCGGGTGGTGCCACAAGCGCGTCGTAGGCACTACTCACGCCCCGTGTCTGCGACATGGCCCGGAGCAGTCGGATGGCTTTTCGGCTGTCGTCCGCTTCCTCGCCCAGCCAGACCACCACGTCACGTGATGTCTGGTAGATCTGCCGCATGCGTTTGACCTCTCTGTTGCGCTCGGCCATGTCGCGTTGGTTAATACACAGCGCATCCACCCAGACCAACAGGCCGTTGCGGACCGGTTGCTTCGACCGCAACATGCGTAACGCTGCCTCCAGGTTGGCTCCTATCGGCACGCGCCGTCCATCCACCAAGACATCCCGCGTCTGCGAAACGTCTCCCCATACATACGACAAAGCGGCAAAGTCGCCCCAGGGAAACCGCCAAGTACGGTTTCTGCTGCTGTTTGCCGTACTGCCATCCTCAAGAGTGTCCGGTTCCCAGTCCAGAAGTGCCAGGCCCACCTCGGTCGACGGGTTCAGGATGCTGTGATGTTCAAGCTGGCACTCGACAATGTCATCGCTGTCGATGCCATCATGGCCGCCCTTCTGCAGCCTACCAGACTTTGTGGACAGGATCCTTAGCAGTCGGATTTCACCTGTGGAATAATTCAGCGGTTTGTAATCCATCACAGGCAAGAAGAAAGTGGACAAGGACAACAGGAGAAGAAGTCGTCTCGGCAGCTCATGCACATACCATCGGTGGGTGGCCTAGGCGAGGAATTAATATCGTCTGCCTCGTCTGGCGGCTGGGTGTGGACAGATGACAGGACGTGGCCCATTTTGGAAGGGAGATGCGAAACGGAGTGGTAGCCTGGCGAATCACACAATGTGAAAATCTAGTCAGCTGCTGGATAGCAGTAAGCCTGCAGGGCGTAACGCTCTGACCCTGTGGCATATCACATTCAGTTAGATATGCGTACAAATGAGGAAGTGTGGCTTCTACCCGAGTTGTCCCTAGCGCAGCCCAGCAGCCCGTCAACGAGGACTACGCTGGGGTCGTATCTTACCAGAAATGACCTTTGCAGTAATCGCACAAATCACTGCAGTGGCCCGAACGGAACTGAAACAGTGGAGGCTAAGGCCTCTTAATGATCTGGTGATATATTCTCAAAGCTGTGATGGTTGATTGACTCCAGTCTGACGCAATCACTAGGTCGTCAAAAAGATCTAGCCCTCATGTACACGTGCCTCATTTGTCAGGTATGAACACAACTCCGATAATACGGACCTCAACAGAATGCGACACGATCTCACTCACGAGATTTACTTGGAGACACCGCACGAGTTGAGATGAGCATATTGCATGATGATCTAAAACTCAAAACACACCATTAGACTCCCAACGAGACGAATCCGTTTCCAGGCATATTTGACGAAACCAGACCACGATTTCGGCACATCCCTGTGCTCCCCTCAAGTAGATGGGAAAGTGATGCGCGACAGGCCCAGGCTATCGTCAAAGGCTCTGTCCGTCAGAGCGGTAAGATACGCATCTTCGTCATTGCCGCACCGATGCTCAACCCACGACCAGGCCGGCACGATGAACACATCCTTCGGCTTCCATTCGATAACAGCCTCGCCAGTGGGTGCAGTGATCTTGGTCGAGCCCTGACCGTGCTGCACGACGTAGATGAAGCAGTTGGTCTCACGTGGCAACGCAGATACAGAGCCCCTGCTGAGGCGCTCGGCCTGGCAGGCGATGGTGTGGGAGAAGAACTTTCCATTTCTTAGGTAGTGGTAGACGGCACGATCCACCTTTTGTGAATCAAGAGCCTGTTTGGCCTCTTTCCACGGAAAGTGGAACGGGCTGTTCCCAGTGACCCTAAAGTGTGTTAGAGATGAGGACATAATGAAAAGGGGAAAAGAGAAAAAGACATACAGGTCGGGAATCTTTCTCGTTGGGTAGAGCTCGAGAAAGTTGACGCGTGCAAACACGTGGAGGGGAATGTCAAGGCAGTCGACCCATATCGTCGGCGTCGGGCCGTCGTTGCCATGGTAGTGCCACTCCCAAGAGGGTGTGAGCACCAGGTCGCCCGGCTCGAGGTAGATCTTTTGGCCGGCGACGGTGGTGAATCCCTTGTCGCTTTCCAGGATCAGCCGCACAGCATAAGCCATATGCCTGTGAGCCGGGGCCGTCTCTCCGGGCAGAACCATTTGGAAGCCGGCGTACAGAGTGTCGGTCGTGTAAGGCGAGGGTCCTCCGGTCTCGGCTGCTCATTTCGGATCTGTTGTCAGCAAGAATGGATGTGATGGAACTGGCTGGTGAATGAGGCTTGATTGTAGACTTACGGAAACCAGGATTCACCAGCATCAGCGCCCTCCTCTCGGCCTGCTCCTCGGGAACTATGGCTGCGCTGTCGAGAAGGATTGGCTGCATCTCTTCCCAGCGCCAGATTGTGGGTAGTGCCTTTGGGTTCGGCTGCAGCTTCGACACCTTGTCGGTGACTGTCCACATGGGATAAGACTTTTTCGCGATGCAGCGATCGATGATCTGCGCCGTTGCATTCGCGACGACCTCTTCTGTCGTCAATGGTTTGGGCGTCATCTTGACCGGCTCCTCCTCCGCGAGTACAGTCGTCGTCTCGGTCTGGCTGGCCATTTTGCAAGGTGATTAATCTGAGCTGTAGATGGTTTGAGTCTGAACGCCAGAATAGCTGTTTTTTTGCTTTGTTTAGCTTGTTGTGCACTTGGATGCCCTGTCTTCAAGCTGGCATTTCAGAGAAATGATAGGCTAATATTTGAAACTCCATGTATCGGCAAGCAACTTGGACGATTCCGAGATACACAAAGACGGATGGACATCGGTCGGCCGGCCACTTGCATGGATAGCTGATACTGATAGTCTGGTAGGCGCTTGACTCGGTGTTGTCGGTGTTGTCGGCGCTCGGCGCATACATGCGCCGGCGCTTCTTAGCTGGCTCGTAGTCTCATGGAACAGAAAGCGCCGGTGAACGACACTACTATGCTTGGGCTGGACAACATACATAGCTACTAAGCTCTGGCGTACATGTAATCGACGCCCCCGGTTTGTATCGAAATAGCTACGGGAGAATTGATCGCAACTACAACCAAATTGCATTGTCCAGTGGCAAGTCACAATGGCCGAAAACATGAAGATTATTATTATTGGCTCGGGTAAGCAGAAGTATCGGTCTGTGTTCCCCTACAAGTATTGACGTCTTTAGGCGTCACTGGTTGCTCTCTCGCCCACGGCCTGGCCAAAGTATTTATTGACCGAATCGAGACATGTCATGTGTAAATATGCTGATACCATTGCAGCAAGGAATCCCGTACGAGATCTTCGACAAGCGTGGGCCCGAAGTCCCCCAGCGCGACTGGGGGGTCACTGTCCATTGGGCTGTCGAGTTTCTGAACCTGTACCCGGAGGAGACAGCGAAGCGGATCAAGTCTGCCCGAGTGGTGCAGAGAGATGACGACACTCACCAAGAGTACGTCCGCTTTTATGACGGCGAGACGGGCGAGACGATTCGGGATATTCCTCTGGGACCGGCAAAGCGTTTCAGTCATGGAAAGATCCGAGGACTGCTGGCAGAAACGCTACCAATCCAGGTGCGTGGCGAGGGCTTGGGGAAAGAGCAGCATCTCGACTTTCCGGCTAATCTCAAGCCTCAATGTAGTACAACAAGGAGTTGATAGACATTCACGAGCTCCCAGACGGCGTCGAGGCTATCTTTTCCGACGGAACCAAGGTGAAGGGATCGGTTTTGGTGGGATGCGACGGCAGCCGATCGGTGACGAGAGAGTTTTTGTTCGACAAGGAGGAGGATTCCAAGTGGAACCGCATGGACGGCTTTATCCTAAACAACTTCTGGGTGCAGCTAGACAAGGAAAAGGCAGTCGCGCTGAGGAAGCAGCTTGGCAACTTTATGGACATTGCCATCCACTCCAACGGCGCCTACTTTGGACTGATCCGTAAGTTTTTGGCTGACAATCGAGGCTGTTCTTTCGATGAAGGAAGCGTTTTCTAACACTGTGGCCTTGCCCGAAAAGCGCTCGACTTCGCGGACGACAAGCCGCCAGAGGAGTGGAAGTTCCAGATCTTTATGAGCATGCCAAATGACATTCCAGACGGCGAGGATTCTTCAGAGAGACGGGTTGCGATCGTGAAGAAGTTTGGCAGCACGTTTGTCTCTCCATTCAGCGAAGCGACCGAGTGGTTTCCGGAGGATACATTCATCAGCCCCGACCACTACGGAACGTGGGTTACAAAGAAGTGGGATCACCGGGGCGGAAAGGTGATCCTTGCCGGCGACTCGGCCCATTCAATGACGCCCCGTGAGTTTTTTAGAAGGGGAGATGTGAGGAGATGATGCGTGAACTTGCTAACAACCATAAGACCGTGCTCAGGGCTTCAATCATTCTCTACAAGACGTGCTGAATATCATCGCCGGCCTGGAGAAGATCCGGGCTGGTCAGAGCAGCTGGCTGGAGTTTGTGGACGGCTATGTAGAGGAGGTGGTCTCCCGTGGCTCGGAGGAGGTGCGCATGTCCCTTAAGCAGGGCTACGCAGTGCACAACTGGGCCAACTCCAAGGATCTTCCCATCCTGAAAGTTGGGACAACGCCGCTGCATATGGAGCAGACTCTTGTACCGCTCCCAGCCCAAGAGGCATAGAGGCTGTAGACATTGCAACACGATGCTAGGAAATAACAATTTCGACAGTAAATGATGGGTACCTCGGTGACACTCGCTCGTCCTGGTCCCCCAACAAACGAGGAGAAGCAGGTGGGCAGTTCTATTCTCAGACACGATTGCCAATTTACTTTCCTAGTATCCACGAAGCCTTTACCAGCGTTGCTGTACGATACCATGATGTGATTGATTGGTATAATAGTAAACCTGGCCTGACACTGAAACTCTAGCAAGGCAGTGCGATTTTACTAGAGACGCTTGCTGGTGCTTTCTGTCAATATAGAGCTGTAAGGGAACGTAAACATGGATCACCAGCTTATAAGCAATTCTCTTTTGCCTTCAACGTTTTCTCTAAACGAAGCTGTGCAAATAACTTGATTATCTAGACATTGTTTTCGCTTTACACAGGCATCGCGCAACCGTCACCCCGGCCATCGCTGCCACCACTAAAGACCACCTGGCCTGTCTCTCCGTCGACGTGTCGCCGGATGACCTGCCCTCGGCCGAACCATACACGGCTCCACTCCTTCATCAGCAGCACGTTGTGGCCCATTGCGCGCAGGGCCTGGATGACGTCATCACTGATGCCCTCCTCAAGGAAGATGGGGCTCATCTGGGCCGCACCGCCCGCGGCAGAGATGCAGATCCGCGGGGCGTCAAGGGCCTGCTGGGGGTTCATGCCAAATACCTCCATGTTGAGCAGGACTTGGACGTGGCCCTGGGGCTGCATGAGGCCGCCCATGACACCGAGCAGACTGTGAAGGCGCCTCGGGTGGTCGGTTGTGCCGTCGCCCACGGTGACCAGGCCCGGGATGATGGTGTGGTAGGGCCGCTTGGCACCCGCGTAGATATTGGGGTGGTTGGCTGGGCCAAGGTCGAAGCCGCCGCCGCGGTTTTGCAGGACGAAGCCGCAGCCGGCGGGGATGATGCCGGAGCCGAACTCGCGGAAGTTGGAGTTGATAAAGCTCATGGCGTTGCCATCGCCGTCGGTGACAGCAAAGTAGACGGTGTCGCTGTGGTTCAGGGCGGGGCTGCCTCCGGGCTGTCCGCGGCCGTGGTCTTTGGCCCGGGTAGGGTCGAACTGCTGGGCCCGTTCAGCCAGGTAGGCGGGGGAGATCATGTCGGCGGGGGGCACGGGGCTGTGATTCGGATCTGGATCGGTGACCCACCAGCTGGCGTCGCCAAAGGCGATGCGCAGCGCCTCGATCAGGGCGTGCAGGTAGGGGGCTGTGTTGTGGTCTTGCGGCGTAAAGGCTGGGATCTTCCCGGCAGACTCGAGCTGCTCGAGGATGCCCAGAGCCATGAGGGCTACGATCCCCTGGCCGTTGGGCGGGTGCTCCCAGAGCTCAATGTGCGGCTGGTGTACGCCCTGACCATGAAACTTGAGCGAGAGAGGCTGAGGCTGGTCTGGGCCGCGCTGCAGGTGCTCCTCGAGATCGGACAGCTCCATGTGGCCGCCACGCTGGCGGACTGCATCCACAATAGCCTCGGCAACGCGACCGGTGTAGAAGCCGGCTTTTCCGCGGGCAGCGAGGGCGCGGAACGTCTGGGCCAGGGCTGGGTTTCGCAGGATCTCGCCGGCATGTGGAGCACGGACGGACTGGTCGGCCTTGCTGTCGGGCTTGAGAAGCTCGGCGAAGTTGGGCGACGCCTTTTTCAACAAGGGCTCTCCGTCTCGCCACTTGAAAGGTTAGATAACAAGGGTCAGAAAGGAGTAGGAAGGAAGGAGGAAAGGAAACCCGACAAAAGAAGCTTACCATCTTGGCCGAGATCTCGCTGACGGGAAAGCCGTCCTCGGCGAGGTCGATGGCTGGCTGGAGGATTTGCTCCAGGGTCAGCTTCCCGCTTCCGAATTTGTCAACGGTATCGACCCACCCTCCCGGCGCACCCGGGACAGTGACAGACAGAGGGCTCGTGACGGGGATCTTTCCGGCGACGGTGTTGGCATCCATGCTCAGCTCCTCTCGAATCTGTGCCAGGGTCGTGTTTTTGGGACTGCGGCCGGAACCGTTAATGGCGTGGACGACACCGGTGCTGGCGTCAAAGTAGAGGCAGAACATGTCTCCTCCAGCTCCAGTCGAGGCCGGTTCAGTCACATTCATGGCCGCAGCTGTTTAGGAGCAGTAGCAAGTAAGCAGGTGAGATGGGAAACGGGGTGGGTGGCTGCATACCGACAGCTACAGCGGCATCCTAAAGGTCAGCACAAGATTTTTTTTTGAAGACTTGTGGCAAAGTGACATACTGCAGCATTCCCCCCCAGCTTGAGGATACGCTGGCCTGCCTCAGCTGCCAGGGGCTGCGAGCAGGCCACCATGCCCTTTGTGCTGTGCACGACGCTCCTGCGGGCGGGGAATCTGACGAGCGTCGGGCTGTCGTAGGGGAAGACATTGGCAGAAGTGAGTTCGGCCATGGCGAGAGGCTGTGATGGGTCGTGAGAGGGCGTCTGTCTGTTCGGTTTGCTGTCGACTACATGACGAAAGCAGCCAGTTAAGGGAAGGAGAATGCGGAAGCAGATCCATTTCGGTACAGCGGCATCTGCCGACGGACTTGTGCTGCAGGTCCATGCTGTAGTCGGCGAGCTGTAGCAAGGTCCTGAGATAGACGCGTCGGTGCAGTCGGCGTTGTCGGTGTTGTCGGCATGAAGTAGTGCGTTTAGGGCGAAAGACGGGCCAAGTAGTGCTTCAGCCTGCGTTATGACAGGCAGAACAGGCAGCCAAAGGTGAGTGGGGAAGCTGCACCCCGCAAGACGATAACAAACGGTGGGCCGCAGCAGCAGAGCAGCTTAGTCACAGTGGATTCAGCAGAGCAGCCAGGTCGCGGTAGTTGCAGCCGGCTAGCCTCTTCAGGCCACTCTCTTATCTGTGGCTGCTTCCAGACAGCCGCCGGGCAAAAAGCTGTCTCTCGCAGACATCCTGCCACGGCCCTTACGGATGGCCATGGCTTCTCCGATGACGTTCAAGACGGCGTGTCGCGTCTGTCGCGACCGCAAGGTCAAGTGCGACAAGACGCTGCCGTGCCGCAACTGCACGATGGCTGGCATTTCCTGCTCGTTTCCTCCGCAGGTGCGCACGGTCCGACGGCCGAAGCGAGCCGGCAGTATTGCCAAGACGACAGCGGCACCGGAGGACCAGGGCCTGGCCAGCCGACTGCGCCGACTGGAAGAGCTCCTAGGCAGCATGGCGGGCGCGCAGATGGGCCTCCTGCCGGACCAGGTCCAGGGACAGATGGGCGGACAGACTGCGGCGCAGGCCGTCGCGGCCCGGCAGACATGCGTGATGGAGGACGTGCACAGCGAATGGAGCCCGTCCTCGTCGGGGGCCTCGCCGCCGGTCGACTCGGCCAGCGACGGCTACTGGCGACGGCTGGAGCAAGAGTGTGCCGGTCACGTGTTTTTCAAAACGACGCCGTCGCCGGAAGCGATGCCGGTGTCCGAACCATTGCCATCGCCGCCACTGCCAGCACCACCTCCTGTGAAGACGACCGGGTTTCCGTTTGGGCACGGGCCCGGCGGCCGGCTGCCACTGCCACCGCCGCTCCTGCCACTGGCCCAGCGGCGAGAATGCTGGGCGACCTATGTCGAGAACGTGGATCCGCTGCTCAAGATTCTGCACAAGCCGACAGTGCAGAAGCTGATGGAAGCGACCGACGAGGCGGCAGTGGTGGGAGGCAAGGGGTCGGAAAAGGGCCAGCAGCACCCGCCGACGGTGGCGCTGGTGCACGCGGTGTGTCTGCTGGCGGTGATCTCGATGTCGGCAGACGAAGTGATGGAGCGGCTGGGCTGCGAGCGCGAGGCCATGATCGGCCAGTGTGCCGGACGGCTGGAGCAGGCCCTGATGGCGGCAGACTTTCTGGACGCCCGGGACTTGACGACGATGCAGGCTCTGCTGCTGTATCTGTACCACTTGAAGCACCAGGAGGACCCGCGGCTGTACAGTCTGCGTGGCATGACCATCTTCCTGGCTGCTCGTCTGGGCCTCAACCGGGATGGCCGCAGGAGCAGGAGGGAACACGGGGGGCAGCGGGGAGAACGGGGCAAGAGCGGTGGTGACAACAGGTTGACGGTCGAGCTGCGTCGCCGGCTGTGGTGGCAGTTGATCACACTGGTTGACCATCCGGACGACTGCGCCACGGACTATGCGCCGCCCAGTGTGGGGGCCGACACGCGCCTGCCGCTCAACGTAAATGACTGCGAGCTGGGCGAGAAGAGGGGCTCAAGGGGGCACAGGGGACCGACAGGGGGAGACCGGGCCGGACGGAGAGAAGAGGGAAATGGCAACAACGACAACAATGGAAGTGACGATGACGACGACGACGACGACGACGACGACGACGAAGCCTTTGACAACCGGCGTGGCTTTACCGAGTCCAGCTTCTGCCTGATGCAGTACGAGATCACGCGGCTGTTCCACCGCATCCGCTTTGAGCGCGTGCACAACACCAGCGCACCTCCTCCGGCGCGCTTCGGCTCCAGCTCCGACATGGACATGGCCGTGGCCATGGCCGCCGCCGCGCCGCGTCTCGACAGCGCCGAGGAGCGTCTGCACGCGTCGCGGCGCCGGATGGAGTCGCAGTACTTTCAGGCGCCGGCGGCGTCTTTTTCTTCTTCTTCCTCTTGTGCGTCGGCCGCGGCCGCGGCCGCCTCGCCCCTCTCCCAGTTCGCCGCCGACGCCATCGCCATGATCCTGACCAAGCGCCGCGTGCTGATGCACATTGCGCCCGACATCCGCGCCCGCAACGCCCAGCAGCTGTCGCCCACCGAACACGACCAGCTCTTTCTGCTGGCCATTCACGTGCTCGAGCTGTCTCGCGCCCTCCAGACCGCTCGGCCGTTTGCCCGCTGGCGCTGGCTCAACGGCACCTACTTCCAGTGGTCCGTCGCCGGCTTCGTCGTCCGCGATCTGACCCGTCGCTGTGCTGCCGCCGCCGCCGCCGGTGGAGGCGGCCATGCCGCCGTCTCCAGCTCCGCCACCCGCCGCGCCTGGCACGTCATTGACGGCATCCTCGACAGCTGGCCCGTCGCCACCCGCCGCTCGCCCAAGGCCGCCGTGCTCCGCGGCCTCATTGCTGATGCCGTGCGCGCTCGCGACGAACTGCGGCCCCTCCGTTCCTGGACGCTGATCCCGCCTCTTCCTGTGCCTCCCTCGCGGACCTACTGCCTGCCCCGCGTCCCCGAGCCGGCCCTGCCTCTTCCGGCTCCTTTGGCGGCCCGCCAGGACACACCGCCCAGAGAATATGCCCCAATGTGGCCCACGACTGTCAATCAGCCTGTCAGTCTGGACGACTTTTTCCTCCTGCCCGAAACCGGCACGGCGGACGGAAGCTTGGCCCTGGACTTTGGGATGCCGTAGATGTCATGGATTTTGTAGACGCCTTTGTGGTATATTTAGTTTTCTATTCGAAATGGGAACAAGTAAAAAACAAGTGTGTTTGGATACCAGCTGCTGTGTGAAAGCCGGGAATCACTCCAGTACGATACCTGCACCAATGTCAGCCCATGTTTCCACTGACCTCCACCGGCGAATCAGTCCCACACCGATCCAGTCCGAGATACGTCCATTTGCCCAGAGCCGTTCCACGTCCAATTAGACCGATCCAGTCTGCTCGGCGTTCTCGGCCTTGACCTTTGGCCACTTCTCCGGCCACAGCTATTCCCCCTTTCAGTCTACTAATTTGCCCTAAATGGCCTATTTTCTAGAGCCGCCTACTAATATGCCCAGCAGAGACTCTTGTCAGCATCTCGTACTCTGTCTACATTCATTCGTTCACGGACCAGCAGGGACGGAACACCTTCTTTGACAGCCCAGTCCGTTTCCTTGTCGCCTGCTCAATATGCGCTATGAAATGGAGATCCAGACGGCAAAACCGTACGCCTGGGCCGTGGCCCTGGCCGTCTTCGTCTTCTGGTGCATTGCCAGAAAGGCGCTGAAGCGGGAGCGCCTGCCCCAGGTCGACTTTCTGCGACTACACGACGGCCCTGGCAAGGCAGGTGGCGCCAAGGACGTGCAGGCCTTTCTGGACGACAGCCTGGGCGCCATCATGAAGGGCTACACCGAGTACTCGAAGCGAGGCCGCAACTTTCTCCTGCGCACGCCCAAGCAGGTCTACTTTATTGCCGCCTCCCGTTTCCTCGACGAGATCCGCAAGTCGCCCGACACGCAGCTTAGTCAGCCAGCCGCCGCCAACATCATCTTCCAGACACAGCACACGCTGCACCCGGCCCTCGTCCACGACGTCTACCACTTTGACGTCGTACGTAAGGGTCTCGGCCAGGGCCTGCCCGCCATCCTGCCGGACCTGGCGGCCGAGGCCCGTTTCTCCTTTGGCCTCGAGCTGGGCCCTCAGCCTGTCTGGGCTGCCCAGCCCGTCTTTCCCCTCGTGACGCGCATCATCACGCGCATCTCTAACCGCATGATGGTCGGGCTGCCGCTCTGCCGCGACGACGAGTTTTTGCACTACTCGGGCATCTACACCAAGGCCACCTTTGACTCGGCCGCCCTGCTCCGCAACCTCCCCGAGCTCCTCAAGGGCCCGGCCATGTTCTTCATGACCGCCCACAAGAAGGAGCAGGAGACGGCCCGCAAGCACCTCATCCCCCTGATCAAGCAGCGCCTGGCCGCACAGGCCTCTGGCACCGAAAAGGCACAGAAGCCCGACGACGCCCGTGAGTAGATTCTGTGATCCTCCCCCCCACCCTCCATCCCCCCTCGTCCCCCAGCTGACCAGCAGTGCAATGGCTTCTCGACATCACTCCGCCCGACAAGGCCGACCCCGAAATCCTGCTGCAGCGCATGATCCACATCAACGTGACCGCCATCCACGCCCCTGCCGTCACGCTGACCGACAACGTGTTCGACCTCTGCCACCACCCTGAAATTCACGAGGCTCTACGCGAGGAGATTGCCACAGTGCTTGGCCAGAGCCCTCCCGGACAGGTCTGGACAAAGGCCAACATGGATCGCCTCGTCCGCATGGATAGCTTCATGCGCGAGTCTTCCCGCCTGACACCCATGAGTGCGAGTGAGTGCCCGTCTGTCTCGAATCTTTGTGGTTTGAATATTTGAATTCAAAAGTTTCACATCCGAATCCGTCTAACATCCTCTCCCCCCTCAGTCAAGCTGGAACGCCTCGCCGTCCAGGACGTCACCCTGAGTGACGGCACGCTAATCCCCCGCGGTACCTCCGTCGGCGTCATCTCTCATGGGCGCCACCTGGACGAGGACCTGATGGAAAACGCCCGAACCTTTCAGCCTTTTCGCTACGTCGAGATGCGCGCCCAGCCCGGCATGGAGAGCCAGTACAGCTTTGCTCAGGCAAGCTCCGAGAACCTCATGTTCGGCCTCGGCCGCCACGCCTGCCCCGGCCGCCACTTCGCCTCGGTCCTGATCAAGCTCATCCTCGTGCAGATGCTCGTCTTTTACGACATCAAGTTTCCCGACGGCAAGCCTCGGCCCCAGAGCAAGTGGACCCAGAAATTCCGGAACCCCGACTTCGCCGCCACCGTTGCCTTTCTCTCCCGCCCGGCCGAGGACCGGTTCTCCAGCATATATGCAGAGTAGTGCGGTAGAGCATCATAATGTAGAGAAGCATAAAAACACAGGTGCCGTTTAGATCAGACATAGGGACTGCTGTCCAACCGAATAGCCAGCTACAGTTGACAATGCCGGTATTCAAGCCCACCTGTTAGACCGACTGTGACTTGTAATACCGAGAACGGCGACTGTTACTAGTATGAAAAAGCTTTGGCTTGTAACTTGTAGCTAATCCGTCTATATATCGAGCTTTCTTACCAGATCATCCAGAAAGCACCCAGTCTCCGCCCACCCAACCTGGACGCTACCTGCCCCCCCCCCCACTCGCCATGACGCCCCCAATCGTCCAGACTGTCAACAGAGAAGATGCCAGCCCGCTAGCGAGCACCTTCTCAGACCTATCCATTGTGCCGTTCCCGCCGGCCAGCCCAGTCGTGCACTTTCTGCGCACCGCTGGCCTGGTCGGCACGCCGCCCCCATCCTCTTCAGACACGACCGTTCCGGCCTCCTTCTCCGGCCAGGCTGGCTACGCGTTTGACAACCTTGGTGCCTGTCTCGCTGTGGGCGGCGCAACCCCGCGGGACATAACAAAAATCACAATCTACGTTGTCAATCTGGAAGCATCGATGCGCGGCCCGCTCATCGACATCCTCACAAGCTTCTTCACGGACAAGGACGGTCACCAACACTGCCCGCCCAGCGCTCTGATAGGCGTTGCCGCGCTGGCCTCACCGGACTTTGTGATCGAAGTCGAGGCCGAAGCTGCTATCTCGGTGTGATTGTGGGCTAGCTAAACGGGGCGCCGTCAGTCGAGAATGCCGACGGGACCGACAGGGCAGTTTACAGGGGGTGTTGTGTAGCAATTGCAAGGCTGGGGGCGAATATTGGGTGATAGGGCGACAGATTAGGGCAGATAGCACGCCAATTGGACCTCGTCTTTTGTCTGCCGCTACTACTACCGAGAACACCGAGAACGCCGAGACTAGCAAACAGCCAGAGATCGCGATAGGAGGCACAAAGATTCAGAGACTGGCATTCAGATTGGCGACAGATTAGAGTGCGCGAGCCGCTGCTGTATGGTAGGTGATTATCGATATACAGCACCTGTTTTTTGTGTGCCAAGCGATCTGGCAGGTTCGCTGTAGATGTCCCACCGACCAAAACTGGCATATCGCAGACCAAGTGCAGCTAGTGCAACGGCTGGGGACGGCCACGTTGATAGATAACGATATGGCCAAAGTCGAGCTTTGTCCGTGAATATAGATAGTTGTGGTTCAGCAGCTTGCCAATGCAGAGACATTTCGGCTGCCATGCAACAAGATTCCGGCACGCATGACTTCCTTATGAAAAGCGGCCAGTCCTCGGTGATCTCGACCTAACAGCAGGGTTTCCTTTCTCCTCCTCGGTTACCACTAGTCTTTTCTCTGCTACTTCCCCACAATGGAAAAGGGTGCCGGCACAGTCACGTCCGAGTCCGTCATGGACGCCAGCCCGGCCGTCGAGCAGGCGGCCACAGGGAACCAAATGCGAAAGCGCTTCACCTTCACCTCCCTCTTTGCCCTCTTTGTCACGGGCACGGCCGGCGTAAGTGACCGTCTATGTTTTTTTTCGTTTTTTTTTTTCGTTCTGCTCTCATTCTGCGGCTGGATGCTAATGCTCTTCTATTTCTAGTGGGAAGCCATCTCCGCTTCGCTCTACCAGGTCCTCGTTGCCGGCGGCCCAACCGCTCTGGTCTGGGGCTTTGTCATCTCTGCCGTCGCGGCTTGCTGCATAGCTTGCTCTCTGGCCGAGTTTGCCAGGTAAGAGAGTAGTTGTCGTTGTTTGTGGTTAGATGTGCAACTTGGCTGACATAAGACAGCATCTGGCCCACGGCAGCTGGGCAGTATCACTGGGCGGTGGTCAGTACACCTTGCCGCGGACGAAGGTGCTTTTGGGCGGGGAAATACTGACATTGAAATAGACCATGGCACCACGCAAATGGAAAGTCGCTGTTGTAAGCCTTGGGACAGCCCTTTCCGAAACCTGACTGAGTCTGTCTTTTAACGCTTTGGCTGCAGGGATGGTACAGCTCGTGGATCCTCCTGATCATGAACGTGTTGTCGTCTATCAGTGCCATCTTTTCGGGCGCGTTCTCGCTGCAGGCGGTCATTACCATCTCCATCGACGGCTATCATGCCGTGAGATGGCAAACCTACTTGGTAAGATTGAAAGTGCCTGGCTTGACGAGCGTATGCTGACGTTGCAGATCTTTCTGGCCATCATCGTGACGTCCATGTGTGTCAACGTGTTTGTTCCTCGGGCCCTCCATTATCTCTCGGTTGCGGGTAAGCTCGGAGGAGACGAAGGGAGAGAAGTAAAAGGAAACAAGGCTGACACACTCGTCTTAGGCACGGTTGTCCATGTCCTCGGCTTCTTCACGCTGATCGTCACGCTGCTGGCGACGACCAAGAACAAGAACTCGGGCACGGAGGTCTTTGGCACCATTACGGATCTGACGGGCTACAACAAACCTGGAGTGGCCTTTATGGTCGGCCTGCTGCCCATGGCGAGCGGCTTTACCACCATGGACCTTCCAGTGCGCTACTCGGAGGAAACCATGCACCCGCATAGGGACGTGCCCCGGGCCATGTTCTGGGGCGTCATGTTCTCGTCCTTTATCGGACTGATGCTGGTGTTGGTGCTTGCTTTTTGCATGGGCGATCCGGCCGTGCTTCTCCAGTCGGAAATTGCCTCCATGAGTCCTCTTGCAGCAGTGCGTATTCTCTGGACCCTCCCCCAGCCTTTGGTCTTTTTATCTTTTTCTCTCTTTTTTTTTATTTTTTTTTAATTTTTTTTTCTCTGTTCTCTCCTCTCCCTGCTTTTCGACACCCCCATATCACTAACCTCATAGATCGTCTACAACTCCACCGGCTCGCTTGGGGCCGGCGTCGTCTACGGCTCTGTGATTGTCGTCGTCGCTGTTATATCGGCCATCGACTGCATGGGCTCCATCGCCCGTATCATCATGGCTCAGGCTCGCGATCAGGGTCTGCCTTTCAGCGAGTTCCTCTCCCGGATCCACCCGCGCTGGAACACACCCGTCAACGCGACCGTGCTTGCGGCTGTCATCCAGGCTGCCATCTCTGCCATTTACATTGGAAACACGACGGCCTTTTACGGCATCCTCAGCGGTGTCATCACCCTACAAGTCCTCAGCTACGGCCTTCCCATTGCCTTCCACCTGTTTAGGCGCAAGGCGCTATCTCTCACGTACGGGCCGTGGAATCTGGGGCGTTGGGGATGGATCATCAACGCTTCTGGCCTAGTCTTGTACCTCTTCTCTTTTGCAGCCGTGTCGCTGCCGACCAGCATCCCGGTTACGGCACAGAACATGTGAGTTGATAGCTATGCCGCCGTTCCAGCACCCTTTTTCTCAGAGGACTGACCGTAATCAGGAACTACTCCGCCCCCATTGTCGGCATCGTTCTCATCCTTGCAAGCATCCTGTACATCGCGTGGGGAAGACGCGCGTACTCTGGGCCTCTCTTCCACGTCGATGGAATCTCGGTCGATTCGGCAGCAGAAGAACCCGCGTCTGACAAGGCAGACACCGCGTGGTAGGACAGCAGGAGAGCTAAACAGATCTCGTTGGCTCTACTTTGTCGATCCCAAGGCTCCTTTAAACAACTCGTAAATAGAAACTAATGTATCTACTTTCTCCACAAATGACACACCCGTTGTCTGTCCATGCTTTCTCCGTTCCGTCGGCACTGCATGCATCCTGTAGGAATACGATTAGTGTGAAGGTGGAGTGCTGTAATACGGCTGCCCCTCATCTTGGAATTTAGGGTTCACCACAACGGGAAATACCCCACTCTCTCCACGTTTGGCCATGCTGCCGGCAGTGGCGTGTGTCTATGCAACCTGGCGCAACCCACAGAGGGGCACCTGGCCATGTCACCTACTTTTCTTTCCAAGCCAGCGCCGCGGTCAGGCTGGCTTTTCTTCTATGCCCTTTGAGAATAGTACTGAACATGGTTGTATATAAAGGACCTTTGTTTTAGGAGTACAAAATCCTGATTTTACACTTGATTGTAATTGCAGATACGAAAAGTGGGACATTATGGCCAGATGCCCCCTAGTTAGTACTCGTCGGGATGGTTGAGTTGTCCGCTCCCTCGGCAGTTTGCGGCCATCGAGACGTGACGTGATAACAGCGACGCCACGCTGTCCCCGCCAGACGTTCCAAGTAACACCGCACTTTTCTCTCTCTACTAGCACCTCTGAACAGCAAAAGTCGACCGCCCTATTCAGATCGCCATGGCTACAGACCAACAGCCGGTCGAGGGAGTGCCTCCGACCGCAGCGCCGCCATCGCGACTGGGGCTTCAGCTGCAGGCATACTTGTTCCGAAGCCTGATGTACGTGAGTGCATCGCTTCACTTTCTGGCGGCGCCACGACCGCCGGCGCCGGCATTCACGCGCACAGTGGTTTCAACGCTGTCGAGCCAGCCGGGCCAATTCACGCTGCGAGTGTACACACCGGAGGGCTATGACGACGACAAAAACAGTGGCACACGCTATCCTGCCGTCGTCAATTTCCACGGCGGCGGATTCACCGTAGGCACGGCGACCGACGACGCCCGCTTTGCCCGCGTGGTCATGGACACGTGCCGGGCCGTCTTCGTGTCGGTGGACTACCGCTTGGCACCCGAATATCCGTTTCCCACGCCCGTCGACGACAGTGCGGATGCGTTGCTCTACGTCATCCGGCACGCGGCCGACCTGCGCATCGATCCGCAGCGGCTGGCCACGTCGGGCTTCTCGGCCGGCGGCAACATTGCAATGACTTCGCTGATGCGGCTGGGTGCCTACCTCCACGACGGGCCGGCCACGACGGGAGCAGCAGCAGAAAAAGAGCCAGTGCCACCACACCGCGTCGTGGCCATGGCGACGTGGTATCCGGTCGCCAGCTTCACGCAGACGCGGGACGCGCGACGGGCGGCATCGGTCAGGCCGGATTTGGCGTTACCGTCGTGGCTGACCGACTTCTTTGACAACTCGTACATGTCACCCAGCGTTGATCACGCGGAGCCGCTGCTGTCGCCGCTGCAGGCACCGGATGCGTGGCTGGCGCGCGACATGCCGCCACACATTGTGTTCAACACGTGCGAGTGGGACGTGCTGCAGAAAGAGGGTGAGGCACTTGCCAACCGCCTCGCGCACCCGCCGATCGGCAGGGACGTTCGCTATAAGACGATCATGGGGGTGATCCACGGCTGGGACAAGAGCCCGAATCCGCGGGAGCAGCCAAAGGATGTGGAGGCCCTGTACCTCGAGTGCTGTGGCGTGCTCAAGGCTGCCTTTGACGAAGCAGCCCCAGGGGGCGGGGGAACAAGCCGTGCCTGTGACTGAGCAGTCTGCGGCGTGAAAGCACGACCCGTCTGTTTAGTGTATTTTACGTTTTGCTACTTACAAATAAAGCTGGGCTTTTGTTAGTTTTTGTTACAGATGATTTGCCGCGCTCTCCTTCACAAACCGGTCTGGCCGGTACGGCTGCAGCAGGGCCAGTGGCTGCCCCAGGACCTCGGCTGCGACCAGGCGGCCCATGAGCGGTGCCATGGTTATGCCACTCATCATGGTCGCCACGTAGACGGTGCGGGCCGGGCCGTCGCAGAAGCCAACGACAGGCCGGGTGTCTGTCGGAATGGGCACGTGACCAACGACCATGTGGTCGAGCTCCATGTCGGCGAGCGCGGGGACGACGGCGGCCGCCCTCTGTAGCAGCATGTGTCCGTAGGCATCGCTGACGTCGGTTCCGTCGGCGCCGGGCGCGTAGTCCAGGCCGGTGACGATGCGGCCGTCGGGGTTCTGGCGGATGGACCCGAGGGGGCCGTTGAGGACGCGGTGCAGCAGCGGCGACATCGGCCGGCTGTAGGCGAGCGTGCCCGACACAATGTCGAGGGGAATGTGGGCGCCAACGGCCCGGGCGAGCGCCGGTGTCCCAGCGCCGGCGGCAATGATGATCTTGTCGGCCGACCACTCGAGGGGTGCGCCGGGGTTGCCGGTGGCAGCATCGGCGCCGGTGACGGCGAGCAGCATCGGCAGCCCGTTGCTGTCGCGCCGGATGTCGGTGACCTCGACGGCCGTCCGGACCTGGACGCCCAGTGCTTGGGCTCGCCGCAGCAGCGTGGCAAAGGTTTGATGCACATCGAGGGCGCCGTGGTCCGGCAAGAAGCTGCCAGCGCCCAGCGGCCCGGCCACGGCGCCCGGGACCAGACGGGCGACGTCGTCGGTATCCTTGGTGTCATTGCCGCCAGCGACGCCCAGGGCCTCGACCTGCACACCCCAGTCCAGCAGGCGGGCGCGCGTCGCAGTCAGCGCCTCGGCTGCCGCGCCCGGTGCCGCCCAGTGGACCACGCCGCCCCATTGGATGGGCAGCGACACGCCGAGCTCGCTGAGCTGGGCTTGCAGGTGGCGCCACTCTGCGACGGCCAGGCCGTAGAGTGCATTGAACGAAGCCGCAGCGTCGTCGGTGCCGCCGACATGCGACGCTATGAGCATGGCAAAGGCGCCCTGTGTGCAGCCCGAGCCTGGGCTCTGCTTGTCGAGCACGGTGACGTCGGCGCCGCGACTCGCCAGGTGGTGGGCGATGCAGATGCCAATGATGCCAGCGCCCACGACGAGAACCCGCGGCCGCCCTCCCGTCCTGCTGGCGCCGTCGGCCGGCCGGCCATTTCCGGCCTCTCTGGGGCTGTTCATGCGCAAGGCGTTTTGTCGTGCTTAGGCTTAGTGCTGCTTTCTGCGCTGTCGTGCTGTAGAGCTCAACAAGTCGTGGAATGTGGCGACATCAGCTTAGCTTCAATTTCCGTAATCAGTCAGCAAGCCGTCCGGCCTCGAACCGCTGAACAGCGGCTTCTGTTATGGCCTCTGCCATTTGTCAATCACAGCGACCGCCGCCCCCTGATAGGGGCTGCCTGGAACTTGGCCCTGGCCCCGAAGCCCCGTATCCGGGCTTCTGCACCTATCAGCGCTCGGCCCGAGCACAACCCCCGAGAAGTGCGAGACGGCAACGGCGCCAGCCGGCAGCGGCCAATCACGAGATACCGGGCCCCCAAGACTTTCAGTTGTCTGTCAAGCACACGTGCATTCCGTATCCGTGCTGCTCCTCCGTCAAAGGTCCCTCTCCGCTTCCTGGAAGTGCAATGCCGTCGACTCTCTACACCAAGTCTTGCGAATATGGAAAAGCAGGACGCTGTTCTCTCCGAGGAGAGTGAGCCACCGGTCGAGAGCGGCCGCGCTGCAGACGAGCCTGTCCCAGACGGCGGCCTGCTGGCCTGGCTCCAGGTCGTGGGCTCGTTCGGTATCTACTTCAATACTTGGTGAGAAGCTTGCGGTTCTGTCGTTCCGTCGTGGAAAGAAAAAAGTCAGGGATGCCAGCCAGCTGCTGACTGCCCCCGGTCCACAGGGGCATCGTCAACTCGTTTGGCGTCTTCCAGACGTTTTACGAGACCGACCTCTTGGCGTCACACTCGTCCTCGGACATTTCGTGGATCGGCTCCCTGCAGGCCTGTCTGCTGCTCGTTGTCGGCCTCGTGTCCGGCCCGCTGTACGATGCCGGCTACTTTCGCCACCTGCTCCTTGTCGGCGCCCTCTGCGTCGTCGCCGGCATGCTGGCCACCAGCTTCGCCACCCAGTACTGGCACGTCGTGCTGGCCCAGGGCCTCTGCGTCGGCCTCGGACAGGGCGCCATCTTCACCCCCGGCGTCGCCATCGTGTCCCAGTACTTTACCTCCCGCAAGGCCCTCGCCCAGGGCGTCGCCAGCAGCGGCAGCAGCCTCGCTGGCATCCTCTACCCCATCGTCTTTGACCGTTTGCGCGTCCGCACCGGCTTCGCCTGGGCCACGCGGGCCTATGCCCTCATAGCCCTCGTCACTCTCGTCGTCCCCCTCTGCGTCATGCGTGTCCGCGTCCGGCCCCGGTCTCGACGCGCTCTCCTCGACCTGTCGGCCCTGCACGAGCTCCCCTTTGACCTCTTCACTGTCGGCGCCGCCATTGGCTTCATCGGCATCTACGTCCCCTTCTTCTACGTGCCTCTCTTTGGCACCGCTTCCCTCGGCCTGACCAGCCGCTTCTCCACCTACACAATCTCCATCCTCAATGCTGCTTCCATTGTCGGCCGTCTTGTCGCAAATGCTATCGCCGACCACGTCGGCCCTCTAAACGTCGTCACGCCCTTCACTCTGGTCGCGTCGGTGGTGGCGTTCTGCTGGATCGCCCTGGAGAACGAGGCCGGCCTGATCGTCTTCTGTGTCCTCTACGGCTTCTTCACCGGCTGCTTTGTCTCGCTGCCGCCCACCATCGTTATGACGCTCTCGCCGCACATGGGCGTGGTAGGCACCCGCATGGGCATGGTCTTTTCCACCTGTGGTCTCGGCCTTCTCATCGGCACTCCGGTCGCCGGTGCCATTCTCGGCAGTGCAGATGCATTTCTAGGAGTTCAGCTTTTCTGCGCCTGTGTCGTCTTTGCTAGCGGTTGTATTCTGGCTCTGACCCGGGTGTCCAAGGTCGGGCCGGGTTATGCATGGGCCTGAGTCTTCCGATAGGAGATGTACACGTAGGCATATGTCTGGTCTATTGGAATATTCTCCATCGTAAAGTCTTGAAGCTATTTACAAAAGCTGCAAATTTCTCTTCTCTATTCATCCCATCGCAAGATTGCCTGCCGTGTGTTGAATATTGCTGGAACGGGCCCGCCCGGTCTTGTCTCTTCCGCGAACCCAGCCTCCCCTTGCAGTTGCTGATAGAACAATCTCACCAAGAGCATGGACGGCAGCCAACTACTCTGAGAAAAACAGTCTTCGTACATGCTGCGCAATCGACCGCCTCCAAGTGACGCCCAGCGACGAACAAGTCGGGCCGAAAATGCCAGACTGAGAGGCGAGAAATGCCCTGAACAGGGCCTGCTCGCCCGCAATCTCACTTTTGTCGTCGTTGAACTCGCCGGCGGCAAAGTGCGTGTTGGCAAGGGCGGTCTTTGCCGATTTGATCGACTGGCAAAACTCATACGTGGCAGCTGCATAGTCGACGGCCAGGGACTCCCTCTCGGCGACGTCACACCTGTTGGAACCGTTCGGCGCGTCCACACCAGCCTGCCCGTTGAGGTAGACGTTGGTGAAAGCCGTTGTGGCAATGCCGACGAAGAAACTGACAATACTGCCCTGCAAGATGCTGTTGAGGTTCCTGTAGTTGTCGACGGTGAAGTAGTCATAGACCGCCGTGTACGAGGCTGCGCAGACAGTTGAGCTCGTGTCATAAATGAAGCTGACGCCAAGCGTGACCGACTCGGCGGCGTACGTGTAACAGGAAGCGAGCCTGGCACACGCGTCGCGCTCTCCAAGGGTGGAAACGGAGGAGCTGTTGCCCAAGGTTGCGAAGCGTGGTGACCCGGAAAACTCGGGCAAGTCTGAGTTGTTGAAAGCAATGGTCAATGGCTCTCCGGCAAAGCCGTGAACATGAAACTCGATCGACTCGTTGAGACCCGGGAACACATATGTGGCATAGTGACCATATGCCGATGCATCGGGTGCCGCGGACCTTTCAATAACAAGAGCTGGCGCAACAGCTAACAAGCCAAGAAAGGAAAGTGCAAGGGAAAATAGATGCATCATGGAGGATGGCTTTGCCAACTTGAGTCCAATTGTTTGGCGATCTGAGAGGGGTTTTCAATGATAACGGTAGATTGACGACGATGATACTGGTGCTTTTCAACTCTTCACTCTTTTTGCCTCTACGAAGCGAGGCGTTGGGAGTCTTATATGTTGCACGTATGGCTGTAGAACGCCGAGGGCATTGAAAATCAATTGTCAAGAACACTCAATCAATGTTTGTCCTTAGTTGGAAAAGGGTAGTATCTACTACCCAAGCATCTATTTTTATTCATTTCCATGGAATGCCAAGACGAGATGTATTTTTACAGAGATGGCCCCGTCCCTGCTATGCGCCTCTGAGGGTTGCATGTACTCCTTCGGGTCCTCGGGTAGATTGTCCCTCTGTGAACAGCACGCCAAACGGCGCAGCCTTGAAATGTGGAGAGATGCTGATGAAAGCTCGCTATTGGACGTTTCGAAGTGGCTTGCTTTGCGGCACAGAAAGGTAAGCAGGACTGCATATCGAACCGTGATAACGCTGCATTAAGGTCCATCCAAGCTATGGACGGTGGGAATGTGTGGGGCGAAAGCAAGGGACGGAAATATCCTCATAAACATATCGGGGCGGAACATATCTTGTGCAGCCAAGTTTTGGAGCTAATTGGCAGGCCAAGACCGCGGTGCTGTGTTCCGACCCTCAATGCTGCACGCCTTCGCTTGTTTTACAAGTCCGATAAAGCCCGATGATAGAGGGGTTCGGGATGCTTGCTGCGGTTGACTAGCATGCGGACCGAACCTGTGCCGTACAATGTGCAGGTGTCCAAGAGGATTTGACCTACATATACGAGAGGCACAGCCAATGGAGCATCGCCTTGCTAACTTCGGGAGTACTACGGGAGGCGGGATGTCAACATTTTTAGCGGGGTGCGTGGCTATGGGTTAGTGGTGCCCAAGGCATTTACACAGCCCACCTGCCCCGCGCACTGGATCCGCAGGAAGAGTCTACTCGCCGCGCCCCACTATTATTCGTCTCGCAAAAGCTCACCAACCATACGACGTAGTTTGATGAACCACGGTTGGTGAACCATAGTTGGGATTGTGGCACAGTCGCGACCGCTTGATTAGGACTAGTGTGGGTTTTTTTGGTTACAGGACTTTTCGTGCTCCTGGAGGGGATTTCCTCTCCTGCATTCTACATCGTCGTTTTTCGTTTGTTCAACCGTCAAGGATCTGTCGTGATTATTGTTTCATTAGGTGTGTGTTTGGGTGCGGATTCCACTAATTGATCCCTACTGCATCGATAATAACCGATCTAGCACCTCTTCAGAGATCCATATTCTCCAAGGTCTATCTGCCTCTGTCGACAGGCTGGACACTCCCAGCTGACCAGTATTACCTTTATTGCCCCTATTGCCCTCCGCGTGGAAATCAGCCCATCGCCAGTCTCTTTTTCAAATCGCCCAAACACATTTTATCACTAACGAGCCACTCCCCAATTATTCATTTATCCCTTGAGACATCATGCTTTCTCCTCTTGAGGCATACTTTCTGCGTCTCTTCTCGGGAATTTTTTTCATCGCGTTTTGGGGCTTAACAATATGGTCTGGAAGTCTGGAGCCTTCCCACTACAGGCTCCCAGGCAAGACCGACTCCAACGAGCAAAAACTCAAGAAGCCGATATTCACTCTATGGATCACCCGTTATATAAAAGCACGGCGGCAGAAATTTGTGGTTATCGCCATGTACGTCGCCATCCTCGTCGGCCAGCTGTTTATGGGATACTGGACTGTTACGACAATGGGGTACATGGCATTTGCAATGTTCTCTTCGCGCGCGCCCTATGGGGTCCCCTCTACCTTTGTTTTCTATCTTTTGACTTACTGGGCGGCAATTCTGTCGTCAATCATGACTGTTTTTGCTACAGGCGTTGTTGGGCTTATACTGTTCTTCCAAATAACGTGTGTCGGCGAGCTGAGCGTGTTTCAAGTCCCAGATATCGGACAGTCTCGGCACGAGATAGACAGTGGAGAAAAGAAATAGCGTGGCACATCGGGCTGCGTAACCATACAGGTCCAGCTTGTGTGTGTGCGTGTTTACTGCGTGTGCATCTAAGTACTATTTGAGTATATTTGATATCTCAGTGGCTAGTCTTGACCTTTCGCGCGGAAGGCTTGGAGAACTCCTAGGAAAAATAGCAGCCGTTTTAGGGGCACGGTTCAGGTAAACGGCGCCGGTTCATGGTCGCTAAGCTAAATTCAACGGCAACTAAGCCAACGAGCTAAAAACTAGGCTACGACGCAATCTCAGGCGTGTGCTCACCATTGACTCACCCTAGATCAGTGCCAGCCCAGGACCACGTTCAAACCCGGAAATTGTTAAAAGCCATCCATGCGCAATGCGCAGTGCTGTTCTACACATGTCTACTCTTCGGTAGCAGTTATACTTTGGCTCTGATCCGGGTGGCCAGGGCCGAACTATGCATGGCATGAGTCTTACATGGGAGATGTACACGAAGGCGTCTGTCCTAGTTTTAACGTTTGTCATCGACAGAGGAAGAAAAAAAAAGGCCGATAGGTAAAGTGCATTTGATTTGGACGCTTAGCATGCTCTCATCACAAGGACAACGAGAGTGCGAGCAGCGTGCTGGATAGGAATATGTAGAAGCTTTGTGCAAAGATATGGTATCGTTAATCGGACAACCATCTAGGTCGCCCGGAGAGGCAGCAGTATCAAGATTTAAAAAACCCCTAAAGGTCTATACTACTTGTGCTCGTGCTTATGGTTAGCACTATCGCTTTTTGTTGATACAGTAAGAAGCATTCTCGTTAGCTGCCTGGTTTAAGCCACATCGAGCTTAAGGACAAGCTGCTATAAATTATGCTGTTTTGTTATTAGTCTGTCTTCCTTCGTAAAGCCTTTGTATTGTTTATCTACGAAGGTACCGACACTAGCCCTCTTCCTGTGATACAAGTCTTTATCTACGTATCCAGGCTCCAAATTAATAGTAGACCAAAATACGCACACACACATTGTCGCATTCGTTTGGTATGAAACTGCCATGGCAAATAAAACGAGATTTCTTAACCACCCCCTATAAAGGTACATTCTCCCTTGGCGAGAACACGTCCTTGGCCCACATCCTCAAAGTGCTAGTTCGTACAGTCTTTACACCAACAGTCTCTCCTATGGTAGTTGATGTTGGAAGAAGCGCTAGAAGGAGGGCTGTCAATGTAAGGAAACGAACTGCCATTAAAGTTAAAGGCGGGCTGCAAAGAGTGATGTAAGGAGGGCTGTCAGGCGAATAAGATGGAAGGCTGGTGATATTATTGTAGTCATCGGCAGTAGAAGCAGGTGGCATTTGGTCCCCGGCGGTGCTATACAGTCTTGCAGCACGGTACGGCAACATCCTGAATTATCCTGCCCCAGAATCGGTAGTCCCGATAACGTATCGTGGACCACAACGTCAAAACCAGCTGGGTTGCCTTCTGTGTATACACTGCGATATGCGCTTTTCCGACTGTTCCCAGTCCAGGCTTGTGTTCGGCCCGGATCCAGAGGATAGTGAAGACGCTCTGTTTCGAAAGTCTTTGGTTTTATTTTTCCGGAGTAGTGAGGGGAAGATTTTCATGATTGCCATACTTTAAAGGATATTTCCCCTGCTTAGTGATCCTCGCTTGTTGACTTCTGGCCTCACTCGCTTTTATCCACGTTTGTGAGTTGGTTCCGCTTGCAGCGGCTCTTAGTCAAAACTTGGCAGATCAGTGGAAATCTACAACAAGGGGAGGGCAGTAGGCTGGAAAAAAAAACAGAAGTAGCTCGCTTACATATGGAGAGTTCGACGCCCTGCTAGATTGGCTACTTGTTGAGGATTTATGGTGTGTTTGAGGTTGAAGCCTTATTAATCGAAAACGAAGCCATGGCCTTGGTGTCTACTGTTGATTGTACGGGAGGGACTGCCCCTATTTTTGAAACACGACCTGTCCCTCAAGCTAAGGATCCCCTTCTTATACTCGTACTTAAGTCCTGCAGGGCTTTAACTCGTTACCAGTTAGACCAGGTCGTTTTCTACATCGAAACCTATGCGGGGCATTGTAGCATTGGCATCCTACGCGTACGCCCGGCATGAAAGTTGTGGCGGGGAAATCAAGAGCTGGCCGTCTTCTACGAGTAATACGGCTTCCCTCTAGGATATCTTTTTCCATAGTTGCTGAATTATACCTTTGTCTACCTTTCCTTATCATTATTTCTTTCTTTTACCTTTCTTCTTCGTAATTGTACCAGACACTACGAGTACGACGTATGCGTAGAGTTTTAATGCGCGCTGCTTCTGGGTCTTGTTACCGCTTCTACTCGAGCCGCCTTATGCCCCGCTTGTCTGTAATGCTGGCATGTGGGGCTTTTTTCACCCCCATAGCACTTCGACCCTTAATCGTTTGCCCACCTTCGCCAAAGAGACGGGCCTATTTCGAAAGCGGACCCGGTTAGTACCAGACGAGAACTTGCTGTGTGTGTTGTGGAAACTCGTCATTTTCTCGACTTATAGCTATATCTCTGGAAAAATCTCCCAGAGCTTTCGTCGTCTGTAAGACAGAAAATGGACAGTATCGGTAAGCTTGTTATCTGTAGAAACGGTTTTGTTACTTGACGTTCTCTTAGCTAACCACCTTATTTCATGGAGCCAAACTTTAATAGCAGCGACGCTCCTGATGCGCCTGCAAGGTATCTCAATTTTAACGCCTTAATTGCCCGCCTGCCGGGCAATTTGTGGCCAGACAGGGAGCCGTTAAGCTTTGAGCGGTGGAAACACTGGAAGACACGATTTGCCGAGATTGCTGCCAGTGCAAGTAGTCTGAAGCTACAGAAAGGGACAACAGACCAGATTGCGAGTATCTTGAGGGTGTTTGAAGCGGTTGAGCCTGAAGCAGTTGAGCCTGAAACGGTTGCGGTTGAATTGGCCGAGGCTGCCAATACGGATGTTGCGGTGAGTGAGCATCAGGCAAGTCCTCGACAGCAAGAGACCTTGAGTCAGGACGTAGTCCTTACAAAAAGCACGTCACTCTCCATTATTGTCGAAACTAGTGCATAAATTTCACATTTTTTGTCCGCCCGGTATTGATCTGGCACGATAGAAGCAAAACCAAAACAAGTCACTAAACGTCTCTGTTCATGGCACGAGTAGCGGGTGAGGCTCCCGCAATGCGCCACGGCCGTTTACCGGCCGCCAGCAAGACCAGCCGCTGTCCCGAACAGATTTTGCGATACTGTTACGGGATCATCCTACAGTGCGCTTTTCCGCTATGTGGCAACGGCCAGCTGGCCTCGCACGAGGACATTTTTGACGCCCTGCCGACCAAGCCAATCATGGACCGCCACATTTCTCACTTCTTCCAGGGACGTGCTTCTCTTGGACTGTGGTTGAATCGACTGGACGCATCCCCACTTCAGCTTCCACAGACGGCCCTGGCTTCTTACGAGATGTCAGGCGTACTCCTGAAAGCCCTATTGTCCACCAGCTTTCTAACCTTTGGTTTCTCAGTACGAGCGGTTCGGGGCCGACCCGCCGAGCGCCTCCGTTCTGTGGATCGGCCTGATATTCGGCCAATTATGACTGGCTCTGCTGGTGTCAGGCCCCCGCCCCGGCACTTGACCGCGAGAACGAGATCGTCGCGGCCCCGTGCAGGTCCAAGGTCATCTCATTCAGCTGCAGCTTCGACTCCAGGCCAAGACGGCGGCCGAGGCTTTGAGCCTGGCACTCGCAAGGCAGCCGAGACCGCGGAGATGACCGAGACCGCAGTGGCAGGTACTGCGTCAGCAGCATTTGGCTCTGGCAGCAATCACAGCAAGAAGCTAGACAGCGACAACAGAGACAGCATGGCCGTCGGCGGCTGGCGGTTTCATGGGCGAAGCAGACCGGGGCCTCGACTGGAGGAAGCTGCTGCTGGAGCTGCGAGCGAAAGTTGTTCCCCCACACTCTTATCTTTTCCAATGCAAGTAAGATATGCAATGACTCACTCATCGCCTTGTAACAGCGGCACCAGAGTTACTTTGCATTATAGTCTGGCAGCCCGCCGATTCTTCGTCTCGAATTCTATGCGAATACATACGACATAGAGCGCCATCGGAGTCTCGTAAGCCTGCCCTGTGCATACGCCCTAATGCGCGTAACAATTCGTCTAGGTTAGGGCCGGCTTGGCGTGGAGCTGAGCAAGCTTGGCTTTCCAGTCAAATATGGGTTCATTTTGGCGGACGGCCCCTCCGTTTCTTTACAAGATTTTCTGGCACGATTCGCCATGTACGTGCTCGTTGGATTCCGCCTTCTTAGCTGGACTCTGTCGCTCCCGTGCCAAGGCTGATCGACACCAATCATTGTCGTCGGGCAAAGGAAGCAGACACGCAAGACATCACCATGATACATAATTAGCATGGATCGCCACGGCTCATTCTTGGAACCGCCACAGGTCCACACACTCGCTGGCCCACCAGAAGGATCGCCCGCAACCGAGGGGCGTCCCAGACAGCCAGGCTGGATTGCCGCTGTAAAAGGGGGAGGCAAAAAGGGGGGGGGAGGGGGCAACAACGAGTCTCTCATGTGCCACCCAGGAGGTCAGAGACTGCCGCAGCGCATCTATTCCTAATCTGACCTTGGCGCCGCCAGGGCACTGGAGGGCTCTCCACATTCTCGGCGAGGTCGGTGACCCGGGTGGGTGGAGCCACGCGATCACAGCTGGCCGCAGGGCCTCTTGGTGGCCGTTCCAGCGTCAGTGCCAGAAGATCGTGCGGGTTTTGGCGGGCAGTGTATCTTGGTTACAAAACCACCCGGCCTGAACGAACAAGGTACTCGGCCCGCACTAGGGGAGAGCCGCTGAACCCAGCACCAGCTACCCACTAGGGTCGGCCGAGTCCGACCGAAATATACGTTGAATCGACCTCCTTCCCCTCAAACTCGATGTATCTCACTTTGTCAGACACGAGTACCCGTACCCCCCCCCCCCCCCCTTCCCCCCCTTTACCCCCTTCTTGGCATACCAATGCCTACGACACGGAGTGTTGTGTCTCTGTCCATTTGGTCAGCTTTTCTTCTTTCTTTTGGCTGGGTTATTTTTCTTTTCCCAGTGTTTCTGCCCGCCACTCGTCGGCTCTTAAATGAACACGCGGTCCCTCGTCCTTCTCCTGGTCGTCTTGTTCGTCCTCCACACCGGCTCTCATCGCCCACCCTTCAGCCCTCAGCATGTCATCGCCGCCTGGCTCTGGCTCGTCGCCGCCGCCACCGCCACCACCCAATGGCTTTCTTGCGGACCCTCCCACGGATCCTCCAACCAGCCCCCTCACCGGCCCTCCCACAGACCCCCCTGCGGACCCTCCCACGGACCCCGACACTGTCAGGCGCCTGCTCCACACCCTGATCCACCGGCACTGCGTCTTCACTGGCATGCACACCTGCGCCGCTCATATGGAGCGCACGGTCCAGATGCTCTCCTCTCAAGAGCTCGCCGCCTTGGGCATTCCCGAACCGCCCTCTGGCCAGTTTCTCTACCAGTGGTTTACCATCTACCACGAGCTTTCGCACCTCACCGGCTGTGAAACGACCCTCGACGAGAAGCTAATTCAGGTAGGAGAACTGTCCTCGGCGTGTGAGCTCTCTCTGACAAAAAGACCGCAACACAAATTCGCAACAGAGAAGGCATGGCCGCGCCGCCCCCGCCAAAGTAAGTGGTTCGCCGTCATCAGTGCTTCAACGTGGCTCTGCTAACCCTCTAGCGATATGCCGCCGCCGCCGCGACCGGTCCAGAAGCGCAAGGCAGCCTCTGAAGAGATGCCTCCCCCACCTGCACCTCCGTTATGGCGTCGCCCATCTTCCTCCGGCCCATCCTCTGCAGCCTCGGGTCCGTCTTCTGGTTCGTCTTCTGGCTCGCCCTCTGGTTCGACCTCTGGTCCGCCCTCTGATCCATCGTTCTCCGGATCGTCACCCGACCGACCATCCCCTCCCGAACTGTCCTCCCCTGGGCCGTCAACGTCCACTCGGACCCTGTCCGGACGGCCACTGTCCAGACGGCCACTGCCTAGCACGCCGCTGTCCAGACCGCCCCTCTACGGATCGTCGCCGCCCCCGCTGCGGGCCACCGATCTAAAGTCGTCAGCGGTGCCATTGGTCGAGCCATCCTCTTACGCCGGTGAGCCGGCAGAGCGACCCCGCCCGGCATCTGTGCAGCGAGTAGCCAACGACGATCGCCCATGGTATGAGAGACTCCCCCGGACCAAAGACGGCCAATTGGACGCCCGCAACATGGATGACGACGACATCTGCACCATCGACAACTACCAGATGCGCCTCATGGTCATTGAGCAGCGCAACCGGCTGCTGCTACAGGATGTCCGCGACAAGGACAGAAAGTACCCGACTAAACAATGAGCTTTGAGAAACGCTCCCTGTCTTTCATTCCTTTCTCCAGTCTTTACTGGTGTCCTGCTCTTTCTGTTTTCTGCTTGCTCTGTTTGCTTTTCGCTCGCTTTGGATCACTTGGGAATAATGGGGAACTGTCGCTTCTGGAAAGGGTATCAGTCAGTTGGGAATCACTGGGACGGCTGGTCGGCCATAATGGGAACGAACACTATTAGTAGGGAAGAGCTGGGATCTAATACAACATATTCGTACTGGTACTCCGTACCTTGACGCGGGCTATTCTTGTTCCGTCTCCGAACTTCCAGCCAGTTTCCCCGCCACAGCTGTTGTGGGTCCGTTTGCTGCGCATCCCAATTGCTGCCTTCTGTATTCCGTAATTCTGTCCTGCTTCTCTGGAATTCGAGGTGCCTCCACACCAAAACACGTTTCGGCACCGTCCTTGTTTTCTCGACCTCCAATTTTACACGGAGCGGCAGTGCCCCTTTCATCCATACCACCAGAACGACCTCTGGTTGCCGCATCCAACATGGCGACCATGGATGTGGACGCGAAGACGGTCATACCTGGTAGGTCTTTTTCGCCTCCAGCTTTCTGACCACCTTGCAAGGCGGCCTGCTGACGCGGACAGTCGTGATCAAACACCAGGGAAAATCCTACAAGGTCGACGTCGACACGGCCGAGCCGGGCTCCGTGTTCAAGTACCAGGTCTACAGCCTCACGAGCGTGCAGCCGGAGAACCAAAAAATCCTCTGCCGGGCCAACCAGATCAAGGATGAGACGGACATGGCCACACTCCGGCTCAAGGCCGGCCAGGTCATCATGGTGCTGGGACAACCGGGCGAGGCACCGTCGCGCTTCGAGGCGCCCAAGGAGAAGACGCGTTTTGTCGAGGACATGAGCGCGCGCGAGCTGGCCGAGAAGGGCGCGCTGGCCGTGCCCGTTGGCCTGGAGAACCTAGGCAACACGTGTTACCTCAACTCGTCGCTGCAGGTCATGCGGTCCATTCCCGAGCTGCAGGATGGGCTGGTGAACCATTTCCGCGAGGCGCCCGGGGGCGTGAATGCGCCGCTGGCCAAGTCGCTGCGCGGCGTCTTTGTCGAAATGTCGACGTCGGGCGACGCCGTGCGGCCGATCGGCCTGCTGAGCATGCTGCGACACTGCAATGAGCGGTTTGCCGAGCAGTCCCGGGCGGGCATTTACGCGCAGCAGGACGCCGAGGAGGCGTGGTCGTTTCTGATCAACACGTTGCGGGGGACGCTTTTGACGGAGGACACGGCTAGCACCAGCGAGCCGGTCAGCGTCATTGACCGCTATCTCACCGGGCAGCTGGAGCGTGTGACGGAGTGCGACGAGCCCGAGGGCAACACGGCCGACAGCAGCACGCCCGAGCGGAACGCCTTCCGGGTGCTCGACTGCCACATTAGCGAGTCCGTCAACCACCTGCGCGACGGCCTGCTGGCCGGGCTGGTGCAGCATGTGGAAAAGGCATCGGACGTGCTTGGCCGCACGGCCAGCTTCACGTCGACGGACCGCATCGCCCAGCTGCCAAAATATCTCAGCATCCACGTGCTGCGGTTCTCGTGGAAGCGTGCGGCCCAGCTCAGCACCAAGATCCTGCGCAAGGTCTCGTTCCCGCTCGAGCTCGACATTACGGAGCTGTGCACGGACGAGCTGCGTGCCCGCATCGTGCCGGTGCGCGAAAAGGTGCGCGAGCTGACCAAGGAGCTCGAGGACATGGAGCGCAGCAAGAAGAAGCGCAAGCGGCGGGAGGAGACGAGCAGAGGTGCGAGCACGAGCACAGAAACCACAACGGCTGCAACGTCTTCGACAGCTGCAACGGCCTCAACAGCCTCCACGGCCTCCACGGCCACAAAGGCCACAACATCCAAAAAGGCGGGCAAAGCCGCCGCCCCCGAGGAGACGTTCAAGACCGACGCCGAGATTGAGGCCGAGAAGCAGGCCGCCATCGACAAGGCCAAAGAGGAGCTACATGCCCTGGTGGCACCGCAGATCGAACAGGATCGCTATGCCAACCACAGCGGTCTGTACGAGCTGCGCGCCGTGCTGACTCATCAGGGCCCCCGCTCCGACTCTGGTCACTACACGGCCTTTGTCAAAAAGGGCACCATCTACAACCCCATCACGGGCCGGCGCGACGAGGAGGACGGAAACTGGCTGTGGTTCAACGACGACAACGTCAGCGAGGTTGCCGTTGACAAAATCGAGGCCCTTGCTGGCGGCGGCCCGTCGCACTCGGCCTTTATGCTGTTGTATGCGGCGGTACCGCTCCCGCTACCGGCAAATCGGATGACGGAAAAGTTTTCGCAGTCGTAGGGCCCATATACGTTCTGACTAGAGCTTAAAATAGCAGCGTGACGTATGGGAGAATATACCGCTGTCCTTGTCCTCAGTGCTTCGTTTTCAGTGCGGGTCGCAACGGTTTGGTGGATCCGCTACTTTGCAAAATGACAGTCACATGACTAGTCACGGGTGCGGGGCGCTGCTACATCCAGCCATCTACGGGACAGACGCCAGCGAGCCACAAGGCCGCAGCAACGCTGAGCGACGACGACGTCCCCTCCACCACCCCCCCCGAGCGAACACCCTCCCGACCCGGCCGAGCGCGCGACGACGGGATTTTTCCGGCCAGGCCATTTGAAGCTGTCCGAGCGGTCCTTTCCACCCGATCCGAAGATGGTGCGTTGCCAATGCCCTATTTCCTGTTTGCCTCTTTTTCGTCTCCCCTCGTCTCCTGTCCTGTGTTTCCCTCTCCTTTGCTGTTGCATGCTCCCGCACCCTCTCTGTCTCTCTCGCTTCCCTTCTGACGGCCCCCCCTGCAGTCACAATCCCTCCGGCCGTACCTCCAGGCGGTGCGCAGCAGCCTGACGGTGGCCATGTGCCTCGTCAACTTTGCGTCGCAGGTGGCAGAGCGTCACAACGTGCCCGAGGTCGAGGCGCAGTCGTCGCCAGAGCTGCTGCTGGCACCGCTGACGGTGGCGCGCAACGAGCACGAGCGCGTGCTAATCGAGGCGAGCGTCAACAGCGTGCGCGTGAGCCTCAAGATCAAGCAGGCCGACGAGATTGAGCACATCCTGGTGCACAAGTTCACGCGCTTCCTCACGCAGCGCGCCGAGTCCTTTTTCATCCTGCGGCGCAAGCCCGTCGACGGCTACGACATCTCCTTTCTCGTGACCAACTTCCACACCGAGGAGCTGCTCAAGCACAAGCTCGTCGACTTTGTCATTGAGTTCATGGAGGAGGTCGACAAGGAGATTTCCGAGATGAAGCTCTTTGTACGTGGCCCTGTGGGCTGTCCCGCGGTGGTCCCATTTACGCCCTGCTGACCTGTGCAGTTGAACGCCCGCGCCCGCTTCGTGGCCGAGTCTTTCCTCACACCGGTATGTCCAGCAGATGACACACTGCCTGTAAAAGAACGCTCGCTAACTCGACCCCCCAGTTCGACTGAAAGCCCCCGAACCGACCGCGACGAATCCCCCCCACCCTGATCTCGACTGTTACGTTTTTCCTCTTTTCCTTTCCACGTCCGTCGCGGCGGGCGGCGCGACTCTGGCCGGCGCGGACAATTGGAGGCGGTGCTGGACAAAAAGTGCTTACGGGGAGATGGGAAGACGGATCCTTATTTTTGCAGAAGCAATGGAAAGATGATTAGATGATACTGCGTGCCCTCGTTGCGAGGGGCTGCACACATGACACCTACACCTGCAAGACGTGAACTAATGCACTAATGGCTGTCTGTATACTACTTCAAAAGCACAAGGATTGTGTCAGAGTGATCCCCGGTTTCCTCGCAAAAGACCTCCCTCGGCTTGATAGCTCGCGAAAGCCGCGATCGTCTTGTCAGCCCAAAGCTGTTTTTTTCCTGGTGATTTTCTCGTCGTTTTTCTTTTCTTTTTTTTTTTTGAAATGTATTCTTGTATTCTTCCGGGTCTCCGAGGGGCTATGCATACAAATCGTATCGCGGGAGGGATGGTAGGGGATCGTGCTGTGATGAGGGGATCGGGGAGGTGGTGCAATGGGGGTAGCCACAGTTTTCGAGGGGAGCTGCTTCTATGAATCAATCCGGCAGCGGCCAAAATGCTTGATATCCAGAGTCGACGAGCCAGCTGTCTTGGCCGACTACGGCTGGCCCGACAGGGAGTCGGACGTGCCGACCAGGGCAGCGAGGCCACCGTTCTGGGCGGCGTTGGCGGCGGCGGCTGCGGCAGCCACGGCCTTTTGGTGGCTCTGGGCGTTGGCGGCCTCGAGGTCGGCCTGTTCAAAGACGGACTGGATGGTGTCGCGCTCGTCGGGCGAGAGGTGGGCGAGCAGCGACTGGTAGTACTGCGGCTCGGCTTGTTGGAGGCCTGGGGGAAGGGGGAGGGTTAGATCTAGAAGAGTACGAGGGGGAAAAAAAAAAAAAAAAGAAACAAGAACAAGAACAAGAACAAAAACAAAAACAAAAACAAAAACAAAAACAAAAACAAAAACAAAAACAAGAACAAGAACAAACAAAAAAGGACAAAAACTCACGGGTAATGGTCGTCTTAAACAGCTGGTACGGCTCAATCTTGTCCAGCGCGGACTCGAGCAGCAGGCTCTCCTCGCCCAGCTCGTCGACCGAGTCAGACTGCTGGCGCAGACGCTCAATCTTTTGGGCCTCCTCGCTGAGAAACTCAATGTAGGCCGTGTTCTCGTCCTTGCCGGTGCCGTCGCCGTCCTCGGGCACAATCTCCTCGACCTCCTCCTCGACCCAGCCGTCGTCGGGGTCTTCCCAGTCGTCGCCGTCGCCGCCGCCGAACTGAAAGTCGTCCTTGAGCGCGTCCTCGCGGTTCTTGACGGCGGCCGGCAGCGTGCGGAACAGCGCGGTCAGGCCCTTGAGCAGACGCGGCCAGCCGACCGAGACGCTGGCCGGGATGCTGCTCGGGGGCAGGCAGAGCAGGGTGATGACGGCGGAGATGCAGAGCTTCTTGTCGTGCACGCGCGTAAAGAGGTCAATGTTGCCGAACCACATGGTGAAGAAGCGGTTCGTCCAGCCGCTCGTCTCGAGGTGGCCCAGCGTCTGCTGCGGGTTGTAAAAGATGGCGCTGATGACCATCTCCATGAGGTGCACGCGGTAGCTGCGCGGGTGAATCTGGTGGACGGCGGCGGCGGCGCCGGCGCTGAGAAAGGCCTGGCCGGGGGCCACGGTGCCGTCGGGGTGGATCTGGCCGCCGGAGAGCGCGGCCAGGGCGAGGCGCACAAACTGGGCGACCACGTCGTCGATGGCGCCCGGCAGGCTGACCATCATGGCCTCGGCCAGACGGCAGGCACACACGCGGTCGGCGCCGCCGACCTTGGGGTCGGCAAAGAGGCAGCTGACCATCTGGAAGAGGGCGTCGACGCGGGCGGGGTCCTGGCGCAGGTGCTCGGCGCCGAACTGGACAAAGTTGTCGAGCGCGGGCAGCATGTCCTCGAGGTAGAGCTCGGCGCCGGCCTTGAAGGTGGCGTGGAAGAGGTCAAAGGCGTCCCACATGACGGGCGAGATCTGCTTGGCGGAAAAGGTGCAGCTGTCGACAATCTCAAAGACCTCGTTGAACAGGTCGTAGAGGCGGTTCTCGAGCGTGACGCGGATGATGGGCATGATGACGCTCTCAATGTGGTGCAGCACGTCGGGCATGTTCTCGAGCGTGACGATGAGCGTGCCAATGGTCTGCAGCACGCCCAGCGCGGTGATGCTCTTGTCGTCGACGAGGTCGTTGGCCTCGGCGTCGTCGTCGAGCCGGCTGGCGCGGTCGAGCAGCTCGCGGATGATGCGCAGGTACGTGTCGCGCAGCTGCTCGCTCAGGGCGACGGCAAAGGGCGTCAGCTCCTTGGAGAAGACCTCGACAAAGTCCTCCATGACGTTGGCCAGCGCGTCGACGTCGGCCTCGTTGGCCAGCTTGAGCAGCTGGCTCATGATGCTGGGGATGTTGGCGCGCATGTGCTCGCGGATGGCGTCGTGGCGGATGAGCGGCTGCAGCGCGAGGGCCGCCGTTATGCGCACCGGCAGCTCGCTGTCGTTCATGCAGACAATGATGCGCTGGTAGACGGTGAAGAGGTTGGCCGGCTCGCGCCACTCGAGCAGCTCAAACTTCTCGACCGTGTCGCAGGCGCGCGCCCGCAGGATGCCGTGCGGGCTCGAGAAGTCGGGCAGCACGTAGCGCACCAGAAACAGCTCGACCTGCTCCGCGATCGGGCTCTTCTTGCCCAGCAGGATCGGCGCCAGCGTCCCGATCAGCCGCAGCGCGCCGTCCTTGGCAATGTAGTCGCCGGTCTCGGGCGGCGCCTGCTCGTAGGCCGTCACGATGTTGTTGACAAACTGCAGAATCTCGTACACCTGGCGGCGCCGCGCCTTGGTCAGGCAGACGAGGAAGTTGGTCGCGGCCACGTCCGGCGACGAGACCTCCTCGTAAAAGTTGAGCTTGCGGTGCAGGTACTCGTCCGGCTCGTCGCTGAAGCTGGCCACGTCCTCGGGCGAGAGACACAGCAGCGGGAAGAGCAGGTGGGTCAGCAGGTTCGGCAGATGCGGCTGCAGGTGCGGCCACATGTCCTTGGGCCGGATGCACTCCTCGAGGAAGACGACGGTGTAGGAGAGACACGTGCGGCTCAGCCACTCCTGCTTGGCCACCCAGCGCTCAATCTGCTGCAGGTACACCTTGAGGATCTCGGGCGCGATGGTGGCGGTGAAGTCGTTGGCAAAGGCGAGCTGGTCGCGGTTGTCCGTCGTGATCGTGTACGTGTTGCCGTGGCGCATGAAGAGCCGGTTGAGGTTAAAGTACGCCCACTTCTTGGCCTTCCACCAGTGGTGCTTCTCGCGGTCGGCCGGCTCGTCGGCCACCGAGCAGGCCGGCGGCGTCTTGCCGACCGTCCGCAGAAAGACGGTGCACCAGGCAATGTTGTCGCTGCGCAGCCGCGTCGGCAGGTCCAGCCAGGCCGCCTGCTTGTAGATCTTGAGCGCCAGGTGCAGCATCTCGCCGGCGTCCTCGCTGTCCAGGTCCAGCAGCTGCTCGCACAGCCGCAGCAGGTGCGGGAACGACGCCTCGACAATCGCCGTCAGCTCCTCGCGGCTCTGGCCGGCCGACGCCTTGAACCGGTACGTCCGGCACACGGCCAGCAGACACTGGATGCCGGCGACGACGCCCTGCGCGTCGTTGGTGCCGAGCAGCTGCATCGTGTAGTCCATGTACGTCGGCCACAGCGCCGGATAGTCCCAGTGCAGGATGCGCTGCAGCAGCGGCACCAGCTGCTGCCGCACGAGCCCGGGCGACGCACCCAGGATCGGCAGCAGCCGGTCGCGCACCTGTTTCTTTTCATCCTCCGTCAACAGTCGTTCGTCGGGGTAGACGTCGACAAACGTCCACGCGCGGTTCACCCGGTTCTTGACATAGATGGCGGCTGCTGGTCAGCGGGGGCAGAAAGGAAAAGGGACAGAGAGGGACAGAGAGGGACAAAAAGGGACAAACGAAACGGATGGAAAGAAAGGACAAAAACGACAAAAACAGGACAAAGAACGATTGGAAAAAATCCTAATCGCCCGGCAGCACGCACCCGACAGCTTGATATTCTGGCTCTGCTCGGTCTCGAGAATGGTCAGCAGCGCATCCGTGAAGCCATTGGCCGACTCGGCCGTCTTGAGCTGGGCCTCGGCCGTTTGCCGCACGCCGCCATCCGGATCGAGCGTCGCGAGAATGCAGCTCTTGATCGCCTCAAAGTCCAGCGCCATCGTGCCGCATGTGCCGCCGTCCGCGGCGGGCCCGAGACGTCGTCTGGCCTCCTCGGCTCGTCCGCTCGGTCGTTTTGACCCCCCCTTTGGCCCCGGTTTTGGCGGCGCCGAAGCGGTTTGCTTTTTTCTCCTGTCGTTTTTTTACGGTCCCACTGTCTCGTCCCTGATTGCTCTCCCTATTGATCGCTCGAGGCGGGCCTCGCTGCGGTCGCGTGCGGTGCAGACTGGTCGGCGCCTCGTCGTCCGGGGCGGCTGGTCGTTGCCGTGCGTGCGGTTCGGTTGGGGGCGAGGGTTGCTTGGGTGCTTGGGTGCTTGGTTGCTTTTGCGTGCTGTTGGGCCCTCTTGGCTGTTCCGAGCATCACTGGCCTTCCGTGCCTGGGGACAGGGAAAATTAAAAAAAAAATACAGTATGGAAAAAAAAAAATAATACCAAAGTGGCGCTAAAGCCTGGGTGCTCTCTCTCAATGACCGCACTAAATGGCGGGGCAGCAGGCGGACCTCGTTGGCTGCCCGCTTGTACTCGTACGCGTGGCGGTGTGCTGGTGCGCTGGCGGTTGCCCTGTGCCACGATTTGTGGTACGGGGCCGATCCAGACAGCAGGTGCGAATCGATCGAGGACCGTGTTACGACGAAGCAAAACAGATTCGCATAGCGTCAACAACTTCCTTGGCTTTCTGCTTCATTCTGTGCACACAGCAGTCACGTGGCTTTGTTGTTGTGGCGGTGGCTAGCGCTGCCCGCGGCGGGGAAAAGTGGCGCACAGCTGTTCCACAGGCCATCAGTATTCCAAAGTACGGAGAAATTCCCAACCATACAAATCGCCCCCTCCTCGCACTTCTCTCCTTTGTCGCCATACAGGTCGCCCGTAATGCCAAGCCAGCCACCGTCGCCAGCACGGCCTTGCACGTGATATAGACGCTGCGCACGGCCTGCACCCCCTGCGAAAGGACGTCGTGGCCTGCCGACCTGCTGGAAACGGGCGGCAAACCGCTAATCGCGGGGGACCAGCGGACGCGTCAGAGGCGAGGTGGTGCGTCGTGACGGTGACGGCCGGCGGAGATGTGTGTGTGGCACAGGAGACTGGCACGTCAATTGAAAGGGCACCACGTGGCAAACTCGGACGAGTACGGGCCTGCGCCGCCGATGTGAGTCCGTCGAGTGCGGCCGCCGACAGATGTCAAGTGCGACCCGCCACAGCTGCAGGTGCGGCCTGTCTGGCAAGAGCGGGATCAGTAGTCACGCCATCTTCCTAATCCCGGGCCAGAGCGCCAGTGTTCTCCCAACCCTCTATTCCCGTTCCCTCTCTGTGGCACGGGCCTCGGCCGCGATGCCCACGGCTGCTTACTGAGGAAATGCAAAGTGCGGAGTGAGTAGCGCCGCAAATAGCTCTCTGTCCTTTGTGTTGTAGAGACGTGCCAAGTAGAATGACGGGCGCTAGGTACTGCTAAAACAAGCAGCTTGGCGATAATATTTGGAACCCCTTTCCAAGGTTGACGAAATCATCCGGTCCATGCATGAGAAGAATGGCGGTGGACTTTACGGGCGTTAGCACGAGTACAAAAACAAACAGCCGGCTCTGTTCAGTGCACCTTGCTTTCGTTGATGCACCGACCCGTATTAAGACTGTACTCGTACGGCTGAACCTGTGCACGTTCCAGCCCTCCCCTGCAACGGGTGGCGACAGCAAATCCGTTTGCAATATGAGAATTCGTAACAATGCATTATTTTCAAACCGCCAAAAGAAAAGATGCTCACTGCGTCGCAAAAATACGCTTTGCCAATTCAATGCGCTGCGCATGCCAAAAAAAATTGAGCGGTAGCAGTAGGGTTCGAACCTACGCGGCCGAGGCCATAGGCTTTCAAGGCCTACCCATTGACCACTCTGGCATACTACCCAGTTTCGGGAATTCGTCGCCCGATGGCCTTATAAGGGGCAGCGTAACTCTGCGGCCCTTGCGCGATACTGTGCTCGAGCCGACCCACACTCCCTCGAGGACGCTGCAGGCTACCGGCACAACAATGCTTAGTCACGGGAGCCTGCATGCTACGATGTACTGTACCCGCCTGCAGTGATTGCCAAGCCCGTCATTGTTCGCCTCGGACCGTGCATGCAAACATACCCTGCATGCAAACACGGCACGCAAACAGGGCATGTAAACGCGACGTCTGCCTGCTCGAGAACTCGTAAGATACGAGTACGAGTTCACTGTTCGTCCGGTCGTCATAGCACTGTGCTAAGACCGAGAAATGAGCCCCTGCTAGCTTTGAGCGGTGTTGTTTTGCAAGTGCACAAACTCGCTGCATTCTGTGCTTAGCTCCGAGCCGACCGAATGACATAGGTGCCGTAATTAATTGGCATAAAGATCTGGCCCAGCCGTCCTCGTTGTGCTGACGTCGGTCCTGTCTTTCCCGTCTGTGTGAGCTCCAAAGTCCTTACTCTCATTTTGAACTATTCGCTACACAGCTCCTGACCGCTTTGCACGGCCAACCGACAAAAAGGACCAAAAAAATGCCTCGCTGGCTGTCGCGCATCGCGGCCGAGAGTGGCATCGCGGCCGTCGTCGCGGCCAGCCGCGATGCCCACCTCTTGTTTGCGCTCCGTTTCGTGCGACTGTTTGCATATGGCGCGTCGTTTCTCGTGCTGGTCCCGCTGCTCGCCACTCTCGGCATCCCCGATGCCCGCATCGGCCTCTTCATGACCATGACCCTGCTGGGCGACGCCGCCATCAGCGTGGTCCTGGCGGCCGTCACGGACCGTGTGGGCCGGCGACGCGTGCTGGCCCTGGGCGCATCGCTCATGGCGGCCAGCGGCGCCGTGTTTGCCACGAGCAGCCACTTTGGCCTGCTGCTGCTGGCGAGCGTCGTCGGCGTCATCAGCCCCGGCGGCAACGAGATTGGGCCCTTTCGCGCCGTCGAGGAGTCGGTGCTGGCCCACCTGACGGAGCCGGCCCATCGCAGCGACCTGTTTGCGTGGTACGCGCTCGCAGGCACGGCCGGGTCGGCCCTCGGCTCTCTGACCGGCGGTGTTTTGGTGCAGATGCTCGTCGACAGCGGCCACGGCAACCAGATGGCCTACCGCATGGTCTTTGTCGTCTATGCCGCCGTCGGTACTATCAAGCTGCTCTTTACGCTGTTCCTCACGTCGGCCGTCGAGGCTGAGCCGGAGGAGGCGCCCGAGCCGACGTCCGGGCCGACGCCAGCGGCGATCGCAGAGGGCACATCCGAGGAGACTGAGGCAGACGAGCGGACTGGCCTCATTCCCAAAACCGTCACTCCGCAACAAACTGCGCCGTCCTCTTCCTCGTCTTCTGCCACGGTTTCTCCGCCTACGCCTCCGCCGCCCCCTGCCAACCCCGTCGCCCAATTCTTCCGCCGCCTCTTGCCCCCCATCTCGCTCGACTCCCGGCGCATCCTCCGCCGCCTCCTCCTCCTCTTTGCCCTCGACTCTTTTGGTTCCGGCATGGCCTCCCCCTCGTGGATCACCTACTTTTTCGTCACCGTCCACCGCCTCGCGCCTGCTGTGCTCGGCACCCTCTTCCTCGTCACCAGCATCCTCGCCGCCGTCTCCAACGTGCTCGCCCTCCCTATCGCCCGCCGCCTCGGCCCCCTCCGCACCATGGTCTTTACCCACTTGCCCTCGACTCTGCTGTTGGCCGCCGTCCCGCTGCCCTCGCCCTCCATGCCTGGCGGCACCGTCCTGGCCATGGGCTTGCTCGCCCTGCGCGCCTGCACCCAGAGCATGGACCAGGCCCCCCGCCAGGCCTTTTTGGCCGCGGCCGTCCGCCCTACCGAGCGCACCGCCGTCATGGGCGTCGTCAACATGGTCAAGACTCTGATGCAGGCCGCCGGTGTTGGCATCGCCGGCATCCTGGCCGGCCACCGTCACTGGATCGCACTGCTCAGCGGCGCCGGTGCCCTCAAGGCCTCCTATGACGTGCTGCTGCTATGGAGCTTTTCCCACCTGCAGAACCGGGAACACACTGTGTAGGCTGATCCCTGGCGCGGACGTTTTGCTTCATTGCAAACGGACACAGGAAGACGGTGGATCTGGTCACGTGACTACATGATCTGGAAGAACGGCCTAGGATAGCAGTGCTGCTCCGTCCTTTACAGTGGGCTGTTACAGCGGCCCTGCGAGTACGAGTACGAGTACGGAGTATCTTACGTGTACATAATAGCAGCATACCTTTTGTGGGCGGAAAAAGTGGCTCAGCGTTAAATCAAAAGCTGTTTCGCCTTGTGGTTTCAACGTTTCATCTCTGTGACCTCTTGCCGCAGCGATCATCCGACTTCTGCGCCTTGTGCATAGCGTAACGTAAAACGTTCTTGGCAAGCCGTCCGTTCGGCTCGGCGCCAATCTTTTAGCGGCATGGGTGCTGATCGGTAAGCCTTAGTCTCCCCAGCAATGAACCCGCCAAAAGTCTGCCAAGGAAATGAGCCGCCATCGCGTAGGCACAATACGTCGCGGGTTCGACCCCCAAGGTCTCCTGTTTCCCTGGCGAGGACCCACGGCAGCCCCCTAGCACAATCTAAGATGCTATCTGACTTGCGGGCTCGAGCCAACCCAGAGCTCAGATGGAACTCGAGCCGCCAGTGGGAAATCCGAGTCTGTCGCAGGCGCATCGCCTCGTGTGACTCGCCCAATTCTGATTTTTTTGGAGGGCTTGTCAATCCATCTATCCTACATGCGGCTCTTGCCAGACACCGCATGAAAAGGCCTGCAGAGTACTCCCCACTTCCCCCACACCCACTGGCCGCACTGGCGCCCGCCTGGACTCGTCAAACATTGCCCAAACATGGCGATGGAGACAAGCCCAGGCCCCCTGCCGTTTGGACGTAATTTCGGCACATCCCCCAGACGGCCATGCGTCCCGCAATCCTCACATCAGACGACTGTCCGCAGTGCGACGCAGTGCGACTGCCGCAGAAATGGGCTAATCCGTTTCACGAACCGGGGAGGAGAGGGACCCGGCTTACATTCCGCAGGACCTCCTCCGGAGCGATCGGCCCAGGGAGATGACGGGACGAGCGATCCACCGCGAGCCGCGTCGGCGGGCAGCCAAGCGTCGAGAGAGAGCCCCTGGGTGGGGGAGAAGCGAGGAGGGGGCGGTAAGAAGGAGGATATAAAGCCGCGGTCTGCCCTACTTTCTTTTCCGTGTGCTTCTTCTGTTCCTCACCATCACTTCTCTGCCAGCCCACGTTCCTTTTCGTCCCACGGACATTTCATTCCTTTCTCGCGAGCTAGTTCTTGCCACGTTCTCTGATTCTCTGATTCTGCAAAGCCCGAGGCTTTCCACATCCTTCAACTTTGTGGTGTGATTTTCCCTACCTCTCCTCACCACTTCTCCACCATGTTTGCTCTCTTCTCTGCGGCCCTGTTCGTCGCCGGCGTGTCGGCCCACGGCCGTGTCACGTCGCCGACGCCCCGTCCCCTCGGCACCGCCATGGAGGACGCCTGTGGCCAGCAGGTCTACTACCAAATGTCCAGCGACCCCAACGGCAACATCCAGGCCATGGCCCAGACCGGCAGCAACCAGGCCGACTACGACGCCACGGCCTGCCACCTCTGGCAGTGCCGCGGCTACCAGTTTGGCGACGCCACCTCGGCCAGCATCCAGAGCTACACGGCCGGCGAGGTTGTCGACTTTACCGTCGACATTGTGGCGCCGCACACGGGCGTGGCCAACGTGTCGGTCATCAACCTGGCCGAGAACGCCGTGATTGGTGACGAGCTGGCGTCCTGGTCCGTGTATGCCTCTGTGGCCACCGGCGTCACGGCCAACGAGACCTCGTTTAGCGTCACCATCCCCTCGGACCTGCCCTCTGCCTGTGCTACCGCCGGCGGCTGCGCGCTGCAGTGGTGGTGGAACGCCGCCTCCATCAACCAGACGTACATGAGCTGTGTTGACTTTACCGTCGGCAGCAGCAGCAGCAGCGACACCACGGGCACGAGCAGCAGTGCCAGCACTGCGAGCAGTGCCAGCACTGCCAGCTCCGCCGTGGCCACTACCCTGTCGACCTCGACTGTCTCGGCGGCGGCGGCGGCTACGACGGCGTCCACGTCGGCTTCTACGACGTCCTCGGCTTCTTCTTCCTCGGCTTCTACGACTTCCTCTTCTGCCTCCTCGACTTTCTCTTCCTTGACTCCCTCCACTTTCTCGACTTTCTATACTTCTTCTACTCCTTCGACTTCCTCGACTTCATCCTCTTCATTCTCGACCACCTCCCCCGCTGTCATCACCACCGCCGCGGCTACCACTTCTGCCAGCGGCTGCATGGTTTCGACACGCACGGTCACCGTGATGGTCTAAGACTGGCCTTTCCCAATTTCACATCTTCTCTCTAAAATAACAGCAATGGGCTGCTTCTCTTCATTCGCCTGTACATAGACGTTACTCTGCAATATACTGCCCGGGTCTGGCCGGCCTTCTGACTACGCTCTTCAGTCCTCCGTGCACACACTGTTGCCTTGCAACGTAGAGACACCGCACTCATAACTATTCCTCCCCACGACAACTCACTGCGCACTCTGCTTAGTCTAAACTCTATTATCATGTACCGTTGCCTGAACAAACCTAAGCTGTCTTTCTACCTAGCTAGCTTTGCCCACCATTCGCCGCACCGCCATGTAATAACAGCGGCACAGCCCACGAAATCATACATGTAGGTAAAGACATGATATATATAGAAGAGAAAAGTGCGAGTGACACTTGTGAGATATTATGTAAGCCATGACAAAGGAAAAATGCGATGCGTGTGCAATGTGCAAAGAGGGAAGCGAAAGACAACAAGAAACAAAAAACGAAAAAAAACGAAAAAACGAAAAAATCTTTCAAATGCAAAACCCGCAAAATCATTTTCATCACTTCTCCTTGAAAAAGTCGCGCACGCTCACGGAGCTCGAGCCGAGCGAGCGCCATCCCTTGACCGTCTCCTCGCTCGAGAGCGAGACCCACGATTCGGGCGTGAGCCGCGAGCCCGGCCGCGAGCGGCTGCCGTTTTGCGACTTGACAAAGCTGGAGCGGACCGAGGCGGGGGTGCCAATGGCGGCGGTGCGGGCGACGTGCGAGGGCGCCGTCTGCTTGCCAATCCAGAGCATCTGCTCGTGCTCGCGCAGGTAGCGCTCGGACGAGAAGTTGTTGAGGACGTTTTGGCGACCGAGCATGCCGAGGGCGCGGCGCTGCTCCGTCTTGGCATACATGCGGGCCGAGATGGCCGACACCTGCTGCGGCGTGGGCACGGGGTAGGCCAGCACGGGCACCTCCTCGCCGGGCGCGTCCTCGGCATAGGCGGCCCAGGGACCCAGCAGGGCCATGACGCTGATCTGGGCGCGGGCCAGCGACTCCGAGTCGTTGGGCGAGACGACCTCGCTGAAGCGGTCGCCGGTGGCGCGGTCCGTCACCACACAGTACGAGGCGCCCACGTCGGTGCACACGACGGGCACGCCCGTCAGCGCGGCCTCGCCCATGGCCAGCGGCAGGCCCTCGGAGATGGACGAGTTGAGGAACAGCCAGGCGTCCTGCAGCACGACGGACGGGTTGCCCAGGCCCTTGAGGATGCAGTGGTCCTGCAGGTTCTTGGAGGCGATGAGCTCCTGGCACTCGGTGGCAATGGTGGCCGCGCGCTCCTGGTCGCCGTAGACGTGCACCTGGTAGTCCTTGAAGCCCCAGCGGTTGACGATAATGTCGGTGGCCATGATGGTGTTCTTAATGTCCTTGGCGTACTGGATGTGCGACAGCATGACGACGGTGGGCGTGGCGGTGCGGATGGTCTTGATGGGCTCAAACTTTTCCATGTTGCAGATGCCGTTGACGACGGGGTCAATCTTGCGGGCAAAGGTGTTGCGGTGCTCGAGGGCGCCCTCGGCGGTGCCCAGCTCGACCTCCCAGCCGGGGTTGAAGTAGTCGCAGCAGGGCAGGACGACGTCGGCGTGGTGCTCGAGCAGGACGCAGCTCAGATGGGTCAGCGAGATGAGCGAGCTGTTGACAAAGGGCGAGTCGTAGGAGACGGCCGAGCTCATAAAGTTGGTGAACTCGCGGAAGCTGATGCAGTGGTCCCAGATGTGCAGCGTGCAGTTGCGCTTGACCTTGCAGACGATGCCGTAGGTGGCGCCGGTAAAGTGGTGCGACGCCTGGAACACGTCGGGGATCTGCTCGGGCACGGGCAGCGAGAAGATGAAGAGGTAGCGGCCCCAGAGGTTGAGCGACTCGTCCAGCTGCTTGATGCTGGGCTTCTCAAAAGCCCACCACTGCGAGATGTTGAGCGTGTTGGGCATCTCCGTCAGCCACAGCTCGCGCCAGCGCTGCTTCACCACCGGGTGGCGCCACACGTCGTTCCAGTTGCGCGACTTTTCAAAGTACGTGTTGAGCGCCACCAGCGCCGCCGTGGCCTCCTCAATGTGCTGGCGGTCGAGGTCAATGGCCCGCGAGCACCTGACCAGGCTCTCGAGGATGGGCAAGAAGTTCTGCACAATGTCGTCGGCCTTGGTGTTGTAGGACCGCTGCACCACGGACGAGTCCAGACAGGTCTCGATGACGCCGTGCGTCGGGTTGAGAAAGTCGAGGCCCCAGAGCGGCAGGATGGTCAGCGACTGCACGTTGCGCTCGATCTGGAAACGCGGCACGCCAAAGTCGTTGGCCGACTCGGCCACCACGTGCCACTTGATCGTGCGCAGGTCGTTGACCATGTCGCGACGGCACGCCGACACACCGCCGGGGTCGTTGGGCCACGTCGACGTGTCCATGGCCAGCACGTGCAGCTCGTGTTCCGTGCCCCAGAGCTGCGAGTCCGCCTTGCGCGTGTTGATGCGTGCGTCGCCGGCCTGGCCGAAGCTGTAGAGGTCCGCCACCTTAAAGGCCAGGTTCGTCCACGCGCTCGTCTGCGGGTCAATGTCGACGCGCGCCATGATCGTGTCCACCTGCGCGTCCAGGTACGCCGTGGCCGCGTCCAGCCGCCCAAAGTCGCGCAGCCGCCAGTACCGCCGCATGATCTTGTCGGACCGCAGCAGCTTCTCGTCCAGCCACCGCGCGCTGATGGCGTCCACCTCGCGGCTCGCCTTCCACGTCTTCCACAGCTGCGTGCGGGCCACCGACGTCGGGATCTGGTAGCGCTTCACGTTGCGCCGGAACAGCCGGCCGATCGGGTTCGTCTTGATGGACGAGAACGACAGCAGCGGGTTCTCGCTCAGAAAGCTGCAGCTGTCCGGCTTCTCAAACACGTGGAACCAGTCCTCCTGGATCATCAGCGGCGTCTCCACCGGCTTGCCGTTGAGCATCACGGCCACCTCGGGGTGGAACTTGTGCTCGTAGTCCCACGACGCGTGGTACACCTGCTCGCCCTGGATAAAGGTGGCCTCGGTCACGGTCGAAAAGGGAATCCACTCCTCCAGCCGCTTGTTCGGGTTGCGCGGCGGCATGCTCCAGAGCACCTTGATGGTGATGTGCGGGAACGTGTACTCGGCCCACAGCAGCTCGTCCTCGTGCTTGGCGCTCTTGCGGTACCACAGCTTCCACGTCAGCTGGTTCGGGCCGCGCATCTCCGAGCCCGTCGTGATGTAGCCGCGCCGGTCGTAGTGCACCATCTCGCCCTCCTTCTTGCCCGACACGCAGCGCCGCTGCATCGGCAGACGCGACCGCGCGTTCTCGTACTCGTACTCGAACGAGCTGACCACCTTGCCCTTGGCGTACAGCTGCCGCTGCTCCAGCACCAGCTTGCTCGAGTACGTGTTGATCGCCTTGAGGTCCTTGGGGCTCTGCGGCTCCTCGTTGTGCTTGCCGCCGTACTGCGACAGCCGCAGGCTGCCGTCCTCCTGCGTTGTCCAGAACCACGTCGACGGGCCGCTAAAGTTCTCCGTCACGATCCGGTTCTTCTCCAGCACCGTCGTCATGCCCCTGAGCTGCCGCTTGATCTTGTCCACGTTCTCGCGCCCGTGCATCAGCACCACCGGGATGATGAGCGCCTGGAGCAGCTTGCAGTACGACCAGATGGCGTTGAGGAAGATCACCAGCGGCCACCGCAAAAAGCCCGGCAGGCCGCTCGTCACGTAGTTCAGCTCGCGCTGGTACTCGGGGTCGGCCGTCAGCGAGAGGATCAGGAACTTGAGCGACAGGTTGATCTTCTGCAGCAGCGACGTCGACATGGGCAGGATCGCATTGAGCCGCTCCGCCGCCACCGCCGCCGTCGCCGCCGACAGCACCAGCCCGCCGTTCTCGTTGTCGCTGCCGCCGCAGTCTGTCCGCTCCAGCTCCGTCGCGCAGGCCACGAGCGCCTTGGTCAGCGCCGTGCCCACGCGACAGCGCGCCACGTGTGCGTCAATGACGGCCGGCTCGTCCGAGCCAAGCCGCTCGCGCAGCCACTCCGACTCCGCCTCGGTCACGTCGACCTTGGCGCCGCAGGCGCGCGGGATCATGCACTTGCGCACCGCCTTGGGCAGCTTGTCCCACTCGCGCTCGCAGTCGATGCCGAGCGTGGCGAACAGCATGTAGTTCTCGTCCGCCATGCGCAGCACCCGCACCCGCTCCGTCGACGACGCCTTGAGCTGCAGCTTCATGCCCTCCGGCACGCTGTACTCGACGTCGCTAAAGTGGTTGACCGCCAGCAGCGTCGCCAGCATGGCGTCGCGGTGCGACAGGCCCATGATGTGCTCGGCCGCCGTGTGCACAATGGCCTCGGCGATGGCACCCCACTGCTCGTGCACGTTGAGCGTCTGCTCGTTGAAAATGTCCGTGCCGGTGACCACGATCAGGTTGACCGTGTCGCCGATGCGGCGAGCCAGGTGCAGCGTCTTGGCCTCGGTCAGCGGGAGCTGGCTGGCGTTGATCAGCTCGACCGTGATGCGGCCGTCGCGCCAGCTCTGCGACGCAAGGTGCATCAGCTCGTAGGCGGACGGGAAGGCGGCGTTGAGAGAGGGCGGCAGACGGGCGCTGTCCTGCGGCACCAGGAGCTCCAGCACGCGTTGGCCGGGCGGCTGGGTCGACTGGAGCGAGTAGCGCTCCTTGACGGCCTCAAACATCTTGCCAATCGTCGACTGCGACAGCTCCGGCGTCGGCTCAATCGTGCTGAGCGAGTACGTGGCCGCCTTGTCGCCGCGCTTGTCGTAAGCCTCCTGTGACTTGTTGGCGAAGAAGGTGGGCCAGCCAATCTCGGCAGCCCAGAACGAGGAGATGCAGGCCGTCCAGGTGCCGGAGGCCAGGCAGACCACGCCGCTGTAGCTGAACCAGGGCAGACAGAGATGGAGCGCCAGACCGACGGGGAAGCCGACGACGAAGCCGAGAGCCAGCGGGTAGGCGCCGTTGGAGCCGCACCAGATCTTGTTGTACTGGTACCAGAGCAGGCCGGAGTAGGCGCCAATGTACGACAGGAACATGATGCTGTTCTCGGCCGTGTCCTGGTAGGCCCAGATGAGCGCGCAGAAGATGGAGCTGCCCCAGAGGTGCAGGAAAAAGAACTTCATCAGCGACTTCCAGTACAGCTTGCGCCGGGACAGCTCGTCGTGGCGGGTGACGTCCTTGAGGCACTGGAGCGACGTGATGGGCTCCGACGTCTTCTCGTTGGCGGCGATCCAGAGCGGCTGCGACACAATGTCGAGAGCGACGGCACCAAACAGGTAGTAACACAGACCGAAGCCGACACCGTAGCGGTAGAGCGTGCTGCTGTCGGCGAGCAGGCCCGTCAGGCTCGTGCCGGTCACCAGCGCCACCCACTTGTCCAGCAGGGCCACAACAAAGTAGAGGAGGCCGGACAGAACGTCCTTGCCGGTCGAGCGCCAGTGCAAAAAGGCGCTGTGCATCTTGAGACCCTTTTGCATGTTGGTCATGTTCTCCATGCCGGCCTTGAGCGTCAGGTTCCACGTCGTGCTGTACGGCAGCGGCATGCGCGAGCGCTTGTACTTGGAGTACCACTGCATCAAGTACAGCGTCGCGTCGTAGCCCTTGGCCAGCTTGGCCACCAGCGCGTCCGTCGTCGCCCGCATAAAGAACCAGCGGTCCTTCTCCTTGAGGATCTCCTTGTGGATGGCCGCGCGGGCGATGGGCATCAGATCGTTGTCGCGCATCTTCTCAATGTCCACCGTCGTCGAACCCTTGCTGCGGCTGCGGAACCACGCAATCACCTCGGCGTCCGTCACAAAGGGGATGGTCAGGTACCACGATCCCCATTTCGACATGGTGCGGCGGGCGCCGATGAGCAGCGCAATGACAAAGGCACTCAGCACGGGCATGTAGACGACAAAGTCGCTCTTAGTGAACATGCTGACAATGGGCGAGATGAAGAGGAGCGGGATGCAGGTGATGATGGTCGTGCGGCCCGACAAAAAGTTGGACCCGGGCTGCTGGTAGATGGAGAGAGCGTTGAGCGCGAGCATGTAGACCGACAGCATCACAAAGTAAAAGAGGAACACCAGCGCGTTGTCGACGCCGTGCACGAAGATGACCACAATGAAGCCGACAATGGCCGTGACGGCCGTGACTGCGATACCAGCAACGAAACGCGTCAGGATGAACAGGTTCATGGCCGGGAAGGCGTTGGAGTAAAAGTAGTAGCTGCCGCCCGACGTGATCCAGGCGCCGAAAGAGCCGCTCATGAGCAGCGACAGCATCAGCGCCGTGGTGGCCATGGTCTTCTGCACCGAGTCCATGTACGTCGTCAGGTACAGGCCGCGTCCAATGGTGGTCAGAAGCATGACGTCGACGAGCGCCGGCAGCGCAAAGATACCGAAAAACGTGATGCGGTAGTAGAACGGCACGACCTCCTTGCCGTCCTCAGGATCAAAGTCGACCTGCATGGCGAAAAAGGCAGTGGGCAGCTCGGTGAAGCCGGGATCACGCATCGGCGGCTGGAACTCGTTGTAGTAGTCGCGGTACCGGTCCGACAGGATGCGGCCAATGCTGCGCGGCGTCGTGTCGAAAAAGGACTCGCAGCGCGAGCCCAGGCCAAAGTTCTCCGCGAAGCAGCCGGCCTGATCGGCCGAGTGGTTCGGGTAGACGTTGCGGTCGAGCACCTCCAAGTAGATCTCGTCCATGGACATCTTGCGGAAGGCAGAAAAGACGGCGAGCGCGAGCATGTCGACACCGGCATCGATCTGGCGCGGCTTCAGCAGCTCCTGCATGCCCGTGCCAATGGTCGCGTACACGTCCGACTCAATGTTCATCAGCACGTCGTACAGACGCTCGTAGGCCTCGTGGAACAGCTTGATGCACTCATACGTGTCCGGAACATCGCAGCCCTTCTCGGTCAGCCAGGCCAGACGCGCCGTGATCATCTCCTCGGCCGAGATCTCGCCGCTGAGGTAGCCCGTCGAGCAGATCACGCGCAGCTGCGTCAGCGTCGGCACATCGACGAGCTGGCTCTCGAGACAGGAGCGGACCTGGCCAATAAAGGCGCTGTTGTCACGGGCAGAAACCAGACGCTTCATGAACTTGAGCGCCTCCATGGGCGACAGCGTCTCGAGGTCCTTGACCAGGCGGGGAGACAGCTTCCACGGGTGGTGGAAGGTACCGTTCTTCTCGGCCATGATCTGCTCGACCAAAAAGCACTCGGTGCGCGTAATCTGCCGGCTCGACAGGTACGTGTGCAAGATCGTGCCGGCGCGGTCCTGGGCCTTGTTGGAGAGGTACAGCACCATGCACTGGTCTGCGCGCTCGTAGTCGTACATGCCGTAGTAGACCGTGCCGCTGTCGACGTGGAAGCCAGACTGGAGACCAGAGAAAATCTTGAGCCGCTCGTCGCGCTCGTCTTCGACCGGCAGGAGCAGGTCGAGCAGATCCTTGACGGCTTCAGAGGCGGCCTGGCTCAGCTCCTTGGCGCCGCGGAGCACCTCGATTTGGGCACGAGCCTTGGCAAGCTCGTCGCCCTTGACGACGGCGAGAAGCTTCAGGTCCTGCAAGTTCTGCTGGGCGCGGCGAATGGTGGCAAAGTCGTGGAAAGTGGCTTCGTGGCCAAGCTGGAAGCAGCCGAGACCGGTAAAGTCGTCTCCCTTGTTCGACAGGCCAATGGGGTTGACCACAGGTAGGGTCTCACCGACGGCGCCGGGCGGGAGAAGAAGCGAAGATGTCGATGCGGCAGAACGTTGAAGGACAGCAGGATGTAACTGCAGCTGATGCTTCTGAGCGGCGGCCGGCAGCAGACGCAGACGGGAGGCGAGGTTGGGCAAGTACGGTGTGAGAATATCATAGAGAGCCGCGTTGTCGACTTGCTTGGTGCTGACCTCCTCATTCTCCCGCCAGATGTTGTGGGCGTCCATGTTCTTGTCCGTCTTGAGCCACATGAGCGCGCCGAGGGGCTTGGCAGCGACGGAGTCGGCCAGAGCGATCTCAGCGTCCGTCAAGGCACGCTTGTAGCCGATCCAGTTGATGGCACAAAAGTAGAGACACCAGTTGAACGTGCGGGTGACCACGGCGTGGTGCAGGTCCATGCCGTCGTCAATGACCTCCCACATGACGAGGGAAGGGTTGTGAGAGCACCGCTGGGCAGCCATGGCGCGCATGACCTTGCGCATGGCATCCATCTGGAAGTAGTTTTGGCGGTCGCCATCGGGGCGGATGGTACCGTTGCGGTAGACGAGACCCTGCAGGAGGTGCATGTTGATCTGGAGAGCGTACTCGTCGGCAATGTAGTCGGGGTACGACAGCTCGAGCCACATGTCGTAGTGAAGGCCCTTCATGTAGCGGGCGAGGTCGTTGACCACCGTGGGCGGGAAGTGGCTGTCAAAGTTGGCCAGCAGGATGCCGGTGAAGTGGGCGCCGAGCGTGGCCGCGTGCTGGACATGGGCCTCGACGGCCGACGTAAAGGCCATGACGCTGGCCAGGCCGGAGTCGCCGCGGGCCGGCTCGCCGCCGTGCAGGGCCATGAGCTCCTGCATGTCGAGGCGGGCCAGGACGTGCGTCGACGTCGGCTTGCACTGGGACAGCGCCGAGGCGACGCCCGTCTGGGTCGGGTCGACCACGAGGATGTCCCATTGGTAGAGCAGCCGTTCTTGGGCCTGCGTTGGCGGCTGGGCAAAGCTGCCAAGGTAGGCGCCAAACGACTTGAGCTCCTTTTCATTATTAGGTTTGTCCTTGCGGGACACGCTGGAACGCCGGTTGATGGAACGGCGCAGCGTTTCGAGATAGCGAGTGACGGGTCGGGAAACCGAGTATTTGGGGCGACGTTGCTGTCGCGTCCCGTTAGCGACTTGTGATTCTTGAACGTTTTTCCTGGGTCGTTTGGCTCATCGGCAGATTCCTCCCTGGCCGTCTAGCTCCCGTTTGCGGGCTTGACTCACCTGCAAGTAGTGCGCAACAAACCGGCCGCCCTTGTAAAGAGTGTATGAAAGAGCAAAAACAACACTAGCAAGAAGAACCGAAGCAATAACCTGCAAAATACGGACAAGATTAGCAAAGTGTCCAAATTCCAAGTGAAAAGAGAAGGAACGATGCACTGTCTGGGCACCCAATGGCGCATTCTTCAGACGTGTCACAGAGCATTCCAGCGCCGATCCGGAGCTCCTCCGGTGTCCTCAGTGCCCCTCCAGCGCCCTTTCCGTGTCAGACAGTGCCCACTGGGCGCCCTGTCGACCCCATTTCCCACGGCATTCCATCCACTGCGGCGCACACGCCACAACACATTCCAGAGACCAGTGCTGTTTCACAAGATTGCTTCTTACCTGACCCCAAACCGTCTCTGTCATCACGTGCCAGCCAACGGCTGACATCCCAAGGTAGGTTGCCCCCATCTTGCCGCGATGTCGAAATGAACATTACCTAGAAAATGCGAGAGCAAGAACGAGTGGGTATTAGGGAAAGATCCTATTTAAACATCTTATATGTTGCCGCTCTATCTCTGCTGGTGGAGGGGAGCACCAGCACGTCAGCCTATCCAGGCACAGAGAGAATCTGCAGGGAAAGCGCACACCCCTGCCTGGTCTCCTTTCTCCCGACTAGGACAGGGGTAGCCGGGACGGACGGCAGGTGGTGAGTCTATCAACCGTTCTATTTGCAGCCAAGGCCAACAAATACGTCGTAGCGCCAACACCAGTCACCCGCTAGAGAGCGTGCTGGGTCTTCCTAGCGCCAACTCCAGGGGAAAATGACCGCCGAGCCAACCATGCTTCAGATCCTTGGCTCTCACGGTCGTATCTGCACCCGCGGCCATACGAGAGAGGCCGCATACCAAAAAGGACCTCGAAAAATTGCGAGTACGCCACGTCAGAAAACCCAAGCATGCACGGTTCTGCAGGAATCTGGCTGAGCCCCAGTTAGCGCTGCCACATTCGGAATCAACTTGCAAATACGAGGCGGCTGTCACAGATTGCACAACCTTGGCCCCCCGCTGCACAGTTCTCGTCTGATGGCCTAGATCCAGGCCCTGCATATGCAAGCACAAGCATATGCCCTATCATCCGTATTCGTCGCGCTGATAGCCCGTCGCGCTCACTCCTTCCTTTTAACTCTCTTCCTCCCCACTTGGCTGGTCCTTGACTTCTGGTACTGTTTTGAGCCTGCTGAACTTTTTTTTTTTTTTTTTGGTATTCACTCGTTTCTACCTATCCGTCCCCCTCGCTCCGCCACCNCCCCCCCCCCCCCCCCCTCCCCCCTCCCGGCCGGGTTTTCTTTTCGGTCGAAGCCGTTTGTCATACCCCTCTGTCGCCATGAACCTTGAGAAGCACCTGCCACAGAAGTGGCGCCGCTCCAAGTGGTTCTGGGCCATTCTGGCAGCCATTGCCATCGTTGTCATCATCGTCATTGTTGTCCCATGCGCGGTCATCCTCGGTCGCAAGAAGCATCACAAGACCCCCAGTGCCACAGTCATCCTGCCCCTCTACGTCTACCCCAACAATGATTCCTCGTGGGCCGACCTATACGACGCGTGAGTGACCGCCTTTTTCCGCCTTGACTTATACGTCGAAGCCCAACCTGCCCCAGCCTGTGTTCCTCTTTTTCCATTTTTCCATGGTCGTGCCGAACTGGTCCCGCTAATGGCCGCACTAGGATAACTTTGAACCCTGACCTGAACTTTACTGTTATTGTGAACCCCGACAGCGGTCCGGGCGACAACAGCGTCCCGGACACCAACTATATTTCCGGTATCAAGTCGCTGAACCAGTATGACAATGTTCGCACTGTCGGCTACGTGCGGACAGGCTATGCCTCCCGCAACATCTCGGATGTCATTGACGAGGTCAATATCTACTCGGGCTGGTACGATAACTCCAGCGACCTTGCCATGCACGGAATCTTTTTCGACGAGGCGCCGCACGAGTACACTGCTGCCGCGGTGGAGTTTATGATTGAGGCCGATGCAGCGGCTAAGAACGCGGCTGGCCTGCAGGGCTCTCGCCTGGTATGTTTCCGGCTCGTATTCAACTTTCTGCTCGTATCCAGCTTGATCTGCTCATCTCTCTAACATGGCTAGGTCATCCACAACCCCGGTACCATTCCTGATTCAGCATTTAATGTCACCAGCCCCGACGTGACTGTCATTTTCGAGGACACCTACACCGCTTGGGGCGAGAAGGAGGTGGCCGTGGAGGCACTTACGGCCAACCGCAGCGCGTACAGCATTATGATCAACTCCATCCCCACCATGGCAAACGGAACCCTGACCGACTTCCTTGCGGAGCTGTCGGGCCTGGCCGAATATCTCTTTGTCACAGACAAGAATGCGAGTTTCTACGAGTCTTTCTCCGATGACTGGCTGCAGTTCACGGCTGAGATGCCTCTGGACAAGTAGCGGGCGTGAGGTTATCTCTTCTTCTTAAGGCAGACTATTTAGGCACACTAGTTTTATGTAATGAGTTTTTGCCATGTGGCGACAAGCCGATACCAAAGTCGTGAGACATGTACCTGACCCAAATAATGGTTAGCGCCGGGTGCACGCCGAATTTTTTGCTATGAGTACTCCGTAGATTTTTCAGCTCACGTCGTAGCCTAACATAACGCCTACGACGTACGCCGGGATAGGGGGTTACCGCCGTGGCTTGTAATATTTGTGGCGTTTTTCCCACAGAACGCTCTCAGTGGCTTACAGCAATGAGTGGCGTGCACTGCCGCTGTCACAACTTATAGTACGAGTAGTAAGCACGTCACGAAGCGGTCAAGTGGCTTCACTAGCGTGCAGCACATCGGCCACAGCAAGACCCAAGATACTCCGTACTCCGTATTCAATGGCCTCCTTCGGCGTTGAGTTTTGCTACACGAGGGGCTGACGTTGGCTGCGAGCGTCGCAACCGCCCCCATCAGGGGCGAGGGGACGCTCTGGGCGCGTGTCGAGGCTCTGCCCATCCTTGCCCTCGTATCATTGTTCAGCCGCACCTCTTTTACGGACCCCCGGGCTTGGCTTGCCGAAATGAGGTCCAAGTAGTGGCGCCCACATTCGCTTGTGCTCTAGACCCACACTTCTACTGGGCGCTTTCGCACGGTTGCCCTTTTACGGCGCATTGGCTATGGAAGATCGGCGCGCTTTTTTTTTTCCAGAACTGATCCTACGACGTACGGGTCAACGCTTTCGCCGGTCAGGCGGCTCGCCCAGTTTTGTCTAGATTGACTCTGTCGCCGAGTGTGCCATGGCAAGCTCCTTCCTTTACCGCCACGCCATCCCCTAACCCCCCGTACGCCACGCTTGTGGCGCCCGCCACCTCGTATCCTCAACTGTCGCAACAGGTCGCATGCATTGCATACAGGCCGGCGTTACAGTATTGGACGTCTCATTTTTACGTGGATGGCTCATCTCCACAATTCTGAATACGACATGCATACGGAGTACAGAGTACTTGTAGTGGGGGAAGCGGCCTTTGTGAAGGACAGGGGTGAACATGTCATACTCGGCGCCAAGGCAGCTCTTACTGCTGTCTGTGGGGAACCTGTGCGTTTTAGCGAATGGCACAGCCTGATATGTGCTGTATTTTTACACTGCTGACCACCAAAGTGACAATGCAAGCTCAAGTATCTTACAGCCACCAATACATGTTGTCAGACTGGACCAACACTTGAAGGGTTGTGATGGCTGCCTTGCCGTCTTGGCTGGACGTCGTACTGCTCGTATTTTTGCATCTTACTTCTCGTTCCACTTGTAAGCCACAACGTGCAACAACCGACAACGCAGCTGGCTTCAAAGAGGTCGGCGCTCACAAGCCGTTGCTGGCGATTACTGCATTCGGTGCGACCCCGTAATTGGGCTTACTCCGTACTCGCATCTGCTTTCTGCGTACGACTTATACGAAGTACGCCATTTCCTCTTCTGTGCACGTCTTTCTTCTCGGTACTTCTCTGCCTAGGCTAAATTGTGCCGGCTCACTGCAGCGGCAAAGCCTGCCCAACTGGGCCCAAACGACTCGTAAAAGTCGTCTACCAAATCCGTTGCAAACACATACTTGGCCCCGTGGCATAGCTCCTCCACTGTCTCATCCATCAACTCCTCCGGGATGCCCGAAATCTGATAAATCGTCTGATCCCGCGGTACCGCAAAGTTCCGCAGCCTCTCCTGCAATCCTGCATCACGGTACTTGCTGTACGGCTCCTCGCACACACAAACAAGGTCAGGCTGTCCAAAGTCGCTGAGCGGCCCCTCAGGAGGGGTTCCCGGGTTGTGTACAACCTGAATCATGAATTAGCGTGCCGTGGCTCAAACGATGCAACAAAGCCCGAGGCAACGTGGTCGCGCCACCCCAACGCCCATCAGGACATGGACACACAAAACGTACCAACCGGTCGCCTTCGAGCCTATCCGCGGCCTTGATGTAGTCTGTGATGGCATCCAGGTACTCCGAGCGAGCTGGAGTGACATGGTTGGGGGTTTCATCCACGTAGATGCCCTGCACGAAGAGTCCACTGATGCCAGCTACGTTCCAATCGGCGTACCGCTGAATGTCGCCGTACGACTCACTCAGGGGCCGTCTGCACCAGTCAATGCGCACATAGCCCACTGTGCGCACATTGGAATACGAGTTCAGCCTGGGAACTTCCCGAACATAGTCATGGCCAGGCGACTTCGCATCGCCCGGCCCGCTGTTTGGGTTCACGACAACCAAAAAGTTGACGTTCTGGTGCGCAGCAATCCTGATGGCACGCTAGATTAGCCCAGGCACATCCATCCGGTGAGCAAGTGCAAAAAGCCGCTGGCGCAATACATACACGTCATACAGCGCGCTCCATGTGCTCGGCGTCAATGGGTAAATGTACAGGGGCATCACCAGCCACGCCGTTCCGTTGCTTTCCATTTTTGTAGTCTAGTGTCCAAATCTGAAAAAATTAGGGGAAATTATGGTAGCAAAAGTGGCGAGACGCGTCGTGGGCCTCAATAAATACAAAAATGGAGGCTGAAACTACAGGCCCTACGTTTGGACCCTCCACTAGTTCAGCCGTTTACGGCCTACTTTAGCGCCCCTCCTTCCAGGCAACATCTATGTATCCACTGCTTATTCCACGCTATTTTCCCCCGTACCCCTGTCGTTAGTGCCCGCCACACCACGCCGCCCCCCTACAATTGCTACGGACACCCCCTCACTACGTCGTATTATCCCGCGTAACGGTAATGGCGGTATGGAAGCCACGCTAAAAATAAGTTGGTTGCACTTCTGGTTCTTAGGCTCTATCGAATTTACTTCAATCGATAATATCAAGCCACCTACAGGCAAATCTGCCGGCACTCTTTCCAACCATATCATAAGGGGGCATGGCGTCGGCACGTCAAGCCTGACCGAACAAAAAATAACAGTCCGCCAACTCCAGTCTCTACCAAAACAATTCACCGAAATTAACGGCTGCTTCACACTTCCCTGCTGGACCCTGTCGCAGCTGAACATCCGTTCGGGCTAGGCAGTGATGTGCCGTATTTCCTGTCCTTATATTGGCCTGCTTTCTGTGTCTGATCCAAGAGGGAATTATCTCTTGGCACTCAACAGCCGAGCAGACCTCAGTCTCCACATTGTTTCTTCTCTGTTTTACCTATTTCGTTTTTGAAAACCCTGTGCTGTCCCGTACGAGTGCATCCGGGTCCCAGCCAAGCTTAGCGCCATCGTCTCATCGTTGAGCAGCTTGGTCCGGTCGTATAGGTTTAGAGCTAGGCCGCGCTCTCTTGTGCCGGACTCTTCCTGTTTTTCCAACATAGCCAGCATCTGTCTTGTTCTTCCTGTTGTGCAGACCATTTCTGTTTTTTTTTTTGAGAAGATGATTGACTCTTACACCTCTTCGGAATATTCGGGCAACAGCCTCTCCCGCTCCTCCACGTCCTGTCCACCAACACCTGCGACAAACACTACCGACCCGGATGTCCCCGTTCCGGATGTCTCCCTGAACGATGTTCTGCCGGGGCCGGCCAGAGACGAGTTTGTGCTTGTCACTGGAGGCTTGGGTTTTATCGGCAGCCACACTACTGTCGAGCTTCTCAAGGCCGGCTACAATGTCATCATCGTCGATGACTTGACCAACAGCTACCGCCACGTCCTCGAACGTATCCTCAAGGTCGCCCAGCTTCATTATGCTTCTCAGGGTTGTCAAGATTGCCCCATTGTGGAATTCCATGACATGAACTACCGAGACTTGCCCGGCATGCAGGCTCTGTTGGAGATGCACTCGTCGGCCGCTCGCCCGTTGGAAGGCAACAAGCAGACGGACATTATCGGAGTCATTCACTTCGCGGCCTACAAAACTGTCCAGGAGAGTATCCGCCAGCCCCTCAAGTACTACCAGAACAACGTCAACGGATTTGTCGATCTTCTGGCACTGCTCGAGGACTTTTCCATCAAAACGTTTATCTTTTCGTCGTCTGCCGTCGTGTACGGCTACCTCGGTCAGGCTGGCTGCTCGCTACAGGAGGAGAATGCGCTCCAGCCGTGTGAGCAAGCCCTGCGGGACAAGGACAGCGAGAAGCTGCCCCAGTCCGGTTGTGTTGAGATCACAAATCCGTACGGCCGCTCCAAGTATTTTGCCGAGGCCATTCTCTCTGACCTGGTTATTTCCGACCCGACCTGGAATATTGTCGTCCTGCGCTACTTCAACCCCATCGGCTGCGACTCGTCTGGCATCCTCGCCGAGGATCCCAGGGGCGAGTCGCTCAACCTGCTCCCTATCGTCACGCAAACTATGCTAGGTCAGCGTAAGGAGCTGCTGGTCTACGGCGGCGACTGGAACACGCCCGACGGCACTGCGATGCGCGATTTCATTCACGTGTCTGATCTCGCTCGCGGCCATACGGCTGCTCTTTCGGCGTGCCGCGAGGGCCGCCTTAAGGGGTCCTATCGCACGTTCAACCTGGGTGTGGGTAAGGGTGTCTCTATTCTTGAGGTGATCCAGTCTATGGAGTCCGTTTCGGGGCGAAAGATTCCTTGGCAGCTAGTCGACCGTCGCCCAGGCGATGTGGAGTCGTCTATTGCCGCCGTCGATCGCGCTCGGGACGAGCTCGGGTGGACGGCTGAAAAAACTCTGCATGATGCTTGCGTCGATATTTGCAATCACCTCGAACTCATTTAGACGTCTGTCGCAAGATCCCCTCATTCATTCATAATTATCATCATTGGAGTTACCTGTTTAGGGTCCACCGGTTTTTCTCTCATAGATTTGGATGTCTTTGTTTTTCTCCTGGAGGATCCCCATTTAATACGCATCCCTTCACAGTCGATAATCTCATAATCAACTCTCTTTTGTCCTAAAAGCTGTCGTGGTCGAGGAGTGGGGTTAAGCTGGGAATGAGGGATGGAAACCAGCGGTGGGCCCAGAAATGTCACATGAGGACATGGCAATCAGTGTCTCACATGTCGGCTAATATCCCGAGATATTGTGCTGGTAGCAATAGTGGTCAGAATAAACATACAAGTATGAAGATTTGGCTATTCAATTCGGTTCCTATATTTTCCACGTTCTGGTTTGCATGGATTATGTGGGAATTCCCCATCTTAGCGGGGAACAATAGCTGGCCGTGGTATACGTAACGGTGTCGTTCCTGTCGGTGCTTCATCGCCCAGTCAAGCGGCAAAGGAACTTATGTTTGAAAATCAAAATATATATACAGCATGTTTGGGGAGTCTAGCCCTAAAATATGCTTACAGTGGAAGAGACATATGGCTAGGTAACCTTAATAGCAACGCACACCGAGAAAAACTTTGCTTTATTTTTAAGTCATGCCACTGATAGTTATTACGGTAAATTTGGAGCAGATAGAATATTGCAAAGCTTTACAAGTAGCGTTGCTCTCGCAATAAATTTTTGAAACTGACAATGATAGTTAAGCTAGATTGCACGAAAATAGCAGTGACATCACGCCTTTTCTAACAATCATCTCATAACTTCACATATCGTGCAATAGTGCCGTATTTACAATATTTTCGCCATCGAGCCCACTTCCTCGTTGTCCGTTTCTTACTGTATGCTCTTGTATAATGTGTGATCGAATTATGTCACGTGTATGAAGAAAACGTGCGCTATGAGTCGTTAAGGCGCCATGAGCCCACGAATAGACGTCAGACTGAATATAAACCCCTTTTCAAAATACACGGAATTCCACCTCAGCATCTGCCTCTTTTGTAGCGTCTGCATTTTGCGTAATATATAAGCTTTTGCTATATAAAATAGCTCTTTATTCAAATCGTATATTAGACATTAGCTATGATTGTCCTTTCTATTTTTGAGAGCCTCTATCAATAGCTATATACCTTGTATAAGCAAACAGTGTTATTTGTAATGCCCTTTTGTCTCCCTTTACCATCACGTTTTATAAAAAAATAAAATAAAAAAAGCAGCTGTACTCTGTACCTTTCAGACATTTTTGTACCGATTATACACAGGCCTACAATTGCTTCCGTTTCGGGCGATACTAAAATCCTCGGGTTATTCGGCCGCTTAGATTTATGGAGTAGGGTATGATCAGCACAGATACGCAAGAAATTGGCGACACGTGACCTATGATTTTACGCGTCACCTTTGGCTAGAGTGCATTAGCGCAGGAGTAATACGGAGTACTCCGTACTCCGTATTCGAGTGCTGCGTACGAATACTCGTAGCCGTTGGACCTCAACTCCACTCCACTGCAACCCAATGGCGAGGTGTTGGAGGTCACGGCTGTACGGGGTTCGGCCACCGAGGTGTTCGTGCTCTTACAGTACTTTCGCTCTATTAATACGATGAAACGCGCCATACGACGTATGGCTCGAACTGGCTCTTCGGAGCTGAAAATGGTAAGATGGAAAAGATCTGTGCGATTCTCTTTCCTAGCGTACCATTAAACTTGGCTCTGGCTTCGGCGTCGTGATAGTATCTTACAAGTACTCGTCTGATGTTTCGAGGCAGGCCTCCGGGCGGATTCTACGAAATGGTGCTGGCTAGTGTCCATTACGGCGATCTGCCCCCTATTTCTCCCCTTAGTCTACGGAGTACGGAGTAATGGCCCCGGGCGCTTTTTCCAGTTGCGCACGATACAGGAGAGACCATACCCAATTAGCGTTACCTATCGTGCCATCAGGTTTAAGGAAGTACTCGTAATATTATCTTGCATCCTCCGTGGACTCAAAATGAGACCCGTTTTGGCAGACAGCCGGAGCCATGAAGGACAAAGCATACGTAAGTCGTGAGAGATAATTTGTCTTATTGTACGCTACGTATTCGTAAGTATTTCCCGCGTAGAGCCATCCTACTCTAGGTATTGTTAGACGAGCATGCAGCACACGAGAAAAAGCGCGTAAAACGCGCTTGGGGGGGGCGGGATGGGCGCAAGATATGTACAGAGTAAGATACGGATAGGGAACGCGCAGGGGGGGAGGACGCGTACGACGTTTGAGACGTTTCCCATGGGTTCTGGGGCTTTAAGATAATCAATCGGATATTCGGATCTCGACGGCGACAAACATACCCACGCGGAACTTTCTGCAGGTACTATGGCCCAGCGTCAATTGGGCTGCCGCTAATAGCATCCAGGCGCCAACGGCTACGCCGGGGGCACTGTGACGCTAGTTTCACGCCCCCTACAATGAGCTACCGCGCTCGAACATATGGAGTAGTTTTCGAGATCGTCAGGAACCCGCTCGCGGGCAGGGCCAAGGCACACTTGGAGAAGGGGCGGGACTAAGAGGCAGTAGTGCGCTAATCCTGTTGGTATTTCATTCGACATTTTACGGAATAACAGTTGGCCTCAGTCAGCCTGCGTTTTTCATCGAACAGGTCATGCACAGGTCATGAACAGGTCATGTGCGCTGCAGAAGTCGCTGAATCAGACGACAGCTGCCTAAAAAAGCAATGAGGCGTCAGCTCCAGGCAGCTGGGAGCTCGCAGAGCGCTGTGTTTTAGCGGGGGGCCCGCAGGAAGTCAGAGTAGATTTTCTACATCTGCCGGGTCGTGACCCAAAGCACCAATAAATTGAGTTCTCGTACTCCGCGTATTCTGACGTCGGCCGCATCATACGACGTATTGCTCAAAGTATTCCACAGATTTTTAAAGTGAGACATGGTGTGTGCACCAGGACGTGGCGGTGAGCCGGGTTTACTCAGAGGCTTTGCATACGGAGTATTGATAACTGGTCGTGGCCAAGACCTTGCCGATAACTTTCAGCTATCTCCATGCATGTCTTGATATTGGGCCGGTGAGGCATGTGACATGAAGAGCCTAGAATACTATTGTGGGCATGGTGATCGACACCGATAGTGGCTCCGGCTATGGTTTGTTCTCCCTTGCTCCGGACATGCATTCAATTTGGACGTCCACTACCCCCGTTTGGTACAGTGTTTCACGTACGCTTGGCCATGTCGCTGCCAGCAGCTGGAAATTATGCTGTAGTCTAAGCGGCGGCGGCCGGACTGGTGCATGGCGCGCATCAGGGCGAGTTGAAAGGGGCGCTGCACAAGGCAGCGAGCCGACATGTCCCGAGGCGTGCTGTAACACAGGCCGTGGCTTTTCGGTGTGTCGAAACTGGCGTGGCTAGGGAACTAGCCGCGACCGTGGACGTACTCGTACTGCACGACGGAGGCCATGGACACGTCGACGTGGACGGCGGTGGCAACGGCTAGTCGGGGCGGGCGTCGCAGCGGCGTCAGGAGAGTGCGTAGGCGACGTTGGTCGTGGCCAGGTAGGCGATAGTATGGTCGAGGGACACTCGAGTTTTTGACAACAAGCCGCTTGGATAAGAGCATCCAGGCTGCCGGGGAAGTAGCCCTACAGCAGCACATTATAGAAGCGGGCCGGGGCCAGTAGGCGTAAACCGAGCTATACGGTCTGCATGCTGCGAGCGAGGTCACGGTCGAGGGCAGCCCGGCAGGGCTGCCGTTATGTGGCTGTCCCAACCGTTGCCATCCCGGTGGTGCGGGATTGAGTTTTGGATGCGAACCAAGTAAACCAGGGGCCGGGGGTGGCGCCTGGCGATTGAGTGTGCAAGAGCGATTGTGCTGTTTCTCGATGGTGGCGTCGTCCCGTACAACCTTAACGACGGATATTTGTGGTTTTTGGTTGTACGTATCTTGTATGTCTTGCCTATTTTCTGTGTTTCACGCAAATCTTGGTGGCCACAAACACCAGCAGCTCCATTTTTGCCAGCCAAAACGAAAGGACGACGGCAGTGATTACCGGATTTGAAAGCTTTTTCGGGGCGGGTATTCCACCACACATCGGCATGTGATTTTTTTTTGGACAGCAATTACTGGCGCAAGTGCGTTAGGAGGATGATGGAAGAATAAGCGAGCCGGAGATGGTAGTGTGGCGAGGCTGCCGTCGCTGTCGTGGCTGCTCCGGCTGCCCTCATTGCCGCTAATCGTAGCGATCTCCCGTGAATATTCCCCCGTAGGCAGTGAAGGAGGGAATGCAAACGCAGTTTTGTGTTGCAACATACTAGCAGTATGAAATACACGAGTCCGCCCCTTCCAGATCCGCACGACGCGTCCGAACTTGGAAAGAGCGGTTGGTCGATATGTTCCTTCCCGTTCCATTCCAAGCGAAGTCACTCTCTAAAATAAGAGACCCATCGTCATTCCGGCACTGTCGTTGTTCACAAGACCAACGGCAACATTTCCTAGGCAAAATAGTCCGTACACCGGCCGTTTCCCGGTAAGCATGAGTGAGTGCCTAAATGCGAGGCTCTGCATCAAACTAATCTGGTCCACACGTTCACCACGGCATATCGCCATCGATTTATCGTGAATCAGTTCTTTCATCTGATTGGAATCAACCCGTCTCCAAAGCGCACTTGAAAGTTTCATGACTGCATCGCTACTGTCTCTCCTGGTAAGTCGACGTCCTTCGGCGTTGGTTGCTTAAGGTTCTGCATAGCTTCAGAAAGACTAAGACGCCACGTTTAACTATTTAATGCCTTTCATAAGTATGCTTGTTGATCGGGATTCCCCATACTTCCCCCCAGGACCTTTATTAAGCTTGAGAGCAACTGACAGATGCCCACGTGATCGGTACCTTCCCCGGCTTTCGACCCTATACCCTGCCAAAGGTCGAAGTGCTTATGGGGATCGGCAGAACTCTCCAGGACTTGTCGCCTATCGACGATCTGCTCCATCTTGCGATGTATTTAGCTTAGAATCAAGATTAGGCATCATAAGATACGTTGAGCTCGTGCACCTTGCCTAACGCCGACATCCGCGCCGTCTATGCCTTTACAAGGCACGTGCTGATGTCTTTATCAAACTCCTACATCAACGTCCCTGATCACAATCCACTCCACCACAGCTTCTCTATCAAAACAAACTCCCGTCTCAATCTAGGCCTAGATCTACGCTCACAGCATCTGATCAACGAGACCCGTGACCTTTTTGTCCTCAATGTCAAGTGGCTCCAATCGACCGGACTCACCGCTTTGAAACGACCGGACAGAACTACGGCCTCGTCATCCACTAGAGACATCGTGGTGGTAGCTGAGGCGGGGAGAGGGGGAGCGAGTGGGCTGTAAAGGTATTGTCGCCTTTCCTGCTATTTCTGCCTGTCCCCCTCATCCTAGTTGGGTCAGTAGAGCTGAACATCGAAAATGGCTAATAATTTTAGAGCTTGGGGAGAAAACGGAGGTTGGGAGGAAGGGGAATCTGATTTGATACTGGTTGTCCAGCAAGGCTAATTCACTTTTTGAAAAGATACATGATGAGGAGATACTTGGAAGGAATGATCCACCACATCTTATGAAACCATGTTTGCGGAACTTTTGACCCCGATAAGGTAGCTGGTTACGAACAGAGGCAGGTCGCTCAAAAGCAGAAGTCGCTTCGCAGGTGTCACAAGAATTCCCCTTGGTGACGACGAAAAACGGTGACAACATCAACAACGGCGCAGTTCGCTGTTCAAGAAACATATGCTGGCCATCCGCCCGATCGCCGGCAAAAAAGGTGCGCAAGTGATTTGGGTTCGTCCCCAAACCAACCCCAGGATCCCGGAGAACCATCTCACGGGCATTTGGTCATGGCCACACCGATGTTTTGATAGGTCGTCGAGGCATATTTTCCCGGCTGGGTAATCCATTACGCGGACGGGATCGGCCTCCAGAGGAAAATCATTGAATCGAGCATCAAGAAGGTAGAGCCAAGGAGAATCGTGACGACCCATATAGCAAGTATAAGTACCAAAATCATTTCACAAGAAGAGTGCGGTAAGAGCCAGCGAAGATCCGACCGCCGCGCCAGAACCTTTTGTTCGTTAGCCGACTCGACGTAAGGCTCGCCTTTGAGAATGTCAAGTTCGGAGTAGACATTGGTGACAGTGTGACAGATGGGACAGTCAAAACCGACGGAGGTCCAGCAGTTCTTGCAGAGAGCGTGATCTAGGTGTTGTATTAGATTTGTTTTTTAGTTCTTGCGGGTTTGCGTGCGACGCAGGCAAGAAGGCAAGCAGAAGGTAGGCTTACAACACTTGAGAGACACGTAAAAGCCGTCTTTGTCAATTTGGCAGGTGTCGCAGCAGTTTAAGCTACCGTAGAGACGAATGGCCTTGGCTGAGTGCTGGACATTGTGCGAGAAGCAAGGGGGGCGATACTTCGGGTCGGCACAGTAAGAGCAGACGACGCAGGCGCAGGGCAGCATATAACGGTCGCTTTCCATCTCCGGCGTGTCGTCGAAAGCTATATTGCAGCAGTTACAGATTTGGATCAGCTCGACCGGCTTCTCGGATGCAGCAGACGACATTATGTTGAGGGATTCGTGATAACTGGTGGACTTCCGGGGTCTTTGGGCAACAATGAATCTGGATGAAGCAGCCACGACAATATATGTTCGGTGTCAAAGGAGACAGGTCACGGAAGAAAGCAGAGTCCTGAAAGTGGTTTTGCCATAATTATAAACATATGCCCAACAGCCTTGCTGACTGACGAGAAATAAAAAATCATGACACGTCCTTACGGCTGCTGACTGGTGTGCTGACTATTTGAGAGCTTGAAGTGTCCGGCGGTCGCTCAACGGGCGGGCTGATGGCCTCAAATACCTGTTGAACAACGCCACAGCGCAGGTCCCAGATGCGGTCGTGGTCGGCGCCTTGAACAATGGTGGAGTGGTAGTCGATGCCGTCACTCTGCGGCGACGGCGCCCAGCACTGGTCGAACCAGAGAGGGCCCTTGGTGCCGCCATTGCCGATCATGATGTCCTCCTCGGCAAAGAAGACGTGGACGGAGAGGCGACGATGGGCGGAGCGAAGGGCGTCGGCGAGTCGCGGCACGAGAGTGTCGTAGTCGCCCCAGTCACTCCAGCCGTCAGAAGAGGCCCTGCCCATAAAGATCAGCGCCTCCTCCGACATGCCAGTGGTGCCTTCGTCGAAGATGTGCAAGATGAGTTTGAGCAAGGTGTCGGCCTCGAAGCGAGCGCCCTCGTTGTCGAGGCCGGTTTCGTCGACGGGCGGCGAGCTGGGGGGCCGGAAGCGGGCGAAGACGGACTGGCATGCTCCGAGGGCGGTGCCCCAGGCAGGGGCGACGTGGCCCATCATGCCGCTGACGAAGCGGGCAGCGTGGTCCGCGTGGGCGATGAGGGCGGATGGCAGCGTCTGGGTGACGGTCATGAGGGTCGAGTTCGTGTGGACGGGTGCAATCCAGGGCGCGCCAATAGCAATGTAGGGCCGGTCGGGGTGCAGGCGGTCGGGATAGCGCAGCACCCAGTCGAGCGCAAACAGGGTGCCGCCGCTATGGCAGGCAACGGCGGCGTGGCGGATGTCGAGGTGCGTCAGCAAGGCCGCCATGGCGTCGGACCAGAGGCGGATCAGACGTGTCGCTGGAAGCACCACGTCGGTGCCGCCGAAACCTGGCCGGTCGGCGTTGATCACGCGCACGCGTCGCTTCCGTGCTGCGGCGTCCTGGGGGACGTGGACGAGGCGCGAGGCCAGCATCGACCCGAAAAAGAGAAGCACCGACTCCGACGTCGGATCGGCCTCGTTGCGGTACCCGTAGTCGGCATAGGTAATGCGCAGTGGGTTAGGCCGGTCGTTTGCCGCATCGGCCGGCCACACAAACGTCCTTCGGAAGCGAGCGTCATCAAGGTAGCCGGGCGGGATGTCCATCTTGAGGCCGTTGGAGAGGTCGACGTGAAAGTTCAGGTCGAGGCCAACATTGCGAAACAGCAAGAAGGCGCGACGGTGAGACCGAATTAAAAGAGAACATGGCAGTCAGACGGCCCGCACGTGATAGAGTAGGGCAAGCCGATTGACAGCCGTTGAACAGCTTCACGGCGAATTGTAGGCAGCAGCATTATTGAAGAAATCAAAGGTGCTATCGAAGTTTTACGTCCTTGGCAGTCAGCACAAGTAATACGCTAAAGGGAAGAAACAGTCAGCGCTTGGTCTGTGCTACGTACCTGCCGTTGCAGCTATCATACCTGCCGCAGTGTCGCTTCCTAATTGATGTCGATCTGCGGGGTTTCTCGCTGATCGCAACAAGTCTGGCTCGTTTGCCATCGTTTGTTTCCATTCGCCCACTACCAGAAGCAGCTGTGACAGCCCGTGCAGGGCCAACGAAAGTGCGGGGTGGACTGGAATGGCCTAACAACGACGATCTGCTCAATCGAGAAAATCAGCCTTCAATAAACGCCCTTGGCTCGGGCCTTTGATTTGCCCCTGCATCAGAACGTCAGCACAAATGGACGGCGCTTCGGTCCTGCGACCAAACGGGCGAACCGCCGGCCCGTCGTTTGCGACGCAGACAAGGCGCATTTGTGGCACTACTTTCAGCCGGGCACAGCCCGAACACGAAGCACCCTCCAGGCTGTCGACACACAAACCATCCATCCAATGAGACCAGCCTGAAAATTGGATACGACGGCTCAACATTGGGGTCGCTTTTCTGGGCAAACAACGCCCAAGCGTTTCAGTTTTACAGCTTGCGGCCTGCTCGTGCTCTTATCGCGCAAACGCGCGACCAGCCTGTATGCACATCGGCCTGTGATAGTGATGGCCCCCAACGTGGCTGCGCACGGCCGCGTTCCTGGCCGCGGGCAGCCTGATGAGGAGCTGCCACTCGCGGGGGTTTACACCGGCTTCGGTTGAGCAGCTGCACAAACATTCAAACGGTCCTCTTGGCCTTTGACTACTTAAAGGCAGCATACCACCCGCCCTTTGCTGGTTGTTGTAGCTGGCTCAGTCTTCATATTCACCTCTCTTCAGCTCTCCACCGGACAATGGACGATTTCGAAGGCAACGACCTGGGAAACCAGAGCATCTTGAGAAAGATTGACAGCCTTCGTGCCGCCAATGTGGGCGCAATTATCCCTCTGCCACAGGTTCGTCCGTGACCCTTCCCAGCCCAATTTTGCTCAAACGGAAAGCATCTGACAGACCACAGCTTGTCGTGGTTGGCGATCAGTCGTCCGGCAAGAGCTCCCTCCTCGAAAGCCTGACCGGGTTCTCGTTTCCCCGTGCCGTTGGCATCTGCACCCGATATGCCACGCAAATCACCTGTGCCCGCGATCCCCTCGCGAGGGTTACCATCTCCATTATTCCCCGACCCCATGCGCCCGATGCCATCAAACAGCGACTTCTCACTTTCCGCCGGGAGCTCGGCGGCATGAACAACGCCGAGCTGGCCACGGTGTTTGAAGAGGTACTCGTCTTTGCTCTCCGTGAAGTAGCCTCGCTGTACTGACGCGGACAACCAAGGCGAACGAGGCCATGGGAATTCGCATGAGCACCAGTGATGCTAGGCCGTCGGCGACAGCCTTCAGCGAGGATATTCTCAAGATTGAGATCACCGGTCCAGACGTAGGATTCTCTTGAACCGTGCATATTTCCGCATATTTTAACGACGACGCAGCAAATTCACCTCACTGTGATTGACGTTCCGGGCATCTTCCGTGTTCCTACTCCGGGTACGTTCGACGCCACACATACGGCGCATATGGCCATGCTGACGAAACAGGCCTCACCACCGAGTCCGATATCATTCTCGTCAAGAATATCGTCAAACGATACATGCAGGACAGTCGCACCATGTACGCTATCCACGTCCTTTCTGCTCCTCGAGCCTACTCTAACCAGCTCCTAGTATTCTTGCCGTCATTCCGTGCACTGCCGACGCCACAACACAAGAGATCTTGAAGTTTGCCGCAGAGGCGGACCCAGCTGGCGTCCGCACGATGGGGGTCTTGACCAAGCCGGATATATCCAGGGAGCGCGCCACACAAGACGTACTCATTGACCTGATCAACGGGCGGCTCACGAAGCTGAAGCTCGGTTTCTTTGTCGTCAAAAACCGCAGTGCCGACGACATGGGCTCTTTAGCTCAAGAGCGTCTCGAGTCGGAGCGAGCCTTCTTCGCCGCACCGCCATGGCCATCCGTGGCCGATCGCTGCGGTATCCCTCGGCTCAAGAAAAGGCTTCGTGAGCTTCTCTTGGAGATATCGCGGCGTGAACTGCCGCTGGTCCAGGCCGAGGTGAAGAGTCGCATGCAGAGCTGCAAGACACTGCTCGAGGCCATGGGCGAACCGCGCTCTGACGAAATGAGCCAGCGTCAGTACCTCGTGCACGTTGCGATGCGCATGCAAGACATCACCAGCCGCGCCCTCAACGGATACTACTCGGGCGAAGCCCTGTTCACCGAGAAGCCTAGCTTCAGGTTAATCACAAAGATGATGCAGCTGAATGAGGATTTTTCGGCCCTCTTTTGGACGAATGGCCACTACCAACAGTTCGGCTCCGAGCCCGCCATGTTGGAGGTATCCGGGGTGGGCTCGGAAGACTTGGCAGTAGCCGAGGAGTTCCGCGAGGACGAATCGAGTGTAGATGAGGACGAATCGGTGGACACGCCTACCCAGGCTTACGAGGAGCTGGTGGACATTGTCGACACCGTGTACGTTTGCCCTAAACCACTGGACGGCCCCATGACCCCGACGATCCAGAAAGTGTACGAGACCAGCCGTGGACCAGAACTCGGAACGGTATGTCGCATCCTCGCTATGCCACGTCTCCCAGCTAATTCTTCAAGTACAACGGTGTCATTCTGGCCACAGCTTTTGAAATCGCGTCCCAGAAGTGGGAAGGCCTCGCGTTGTCGCACACGAGCAAGGCCATTGTGCTCGTGCATGGGTACATTTATGACCTGCTCGGCGAGGTGTGTCCAGACTCGACTGTGCGGCAACAGATATGGGACTGCATCTTGAAGGACGATCTCTGCGAGCGATATGCCGAGGCGATGGAGCACACGCGGGCCCTGCTGCGCACGGAGCGCAACAACCCGCCGGCGACGTTCAACCGGCGCTTCAACGAGATTCTGCAGCAGAAGCGGCAGTCCCGACTGACTGAAAAAATGGCGCAGTTGTCGACCAAGATACCATACTCGGGCGAGCGCAAGTACGTGCCGTTGGACGAGATCAGCGAGCACGTCAGCTTCAGGGCGAACAACATGCAAACATGCGAAGACGTGCTAGATACTCTGGAGAGCTATTACATTGTGGCACGGGACCGGTTCGTCGACACGCTGTTCCAGCAGGTCCTGTACAACATGCTACTGGGGGGCGAAGATAGCCCGCTTCAGGTGCTGAGCGCGGACCGTGTGCTGAAGCTGAACGCGGACCAGCTGGAGACGATTGCGGGCGATGATGCCGCGTCGCGCAATGAGCGGGCCATTGTCCAGCGGGAGCTGCAGAGTCTCGAGGAGGCCATACGGGTACTTCGCAGCTGAGGTGAGGTGACAAAGGTGGCAAAATGCTGGACTGGTAGCGTGTGTGGTCGAAGTGTTGCATGCGGCTGTTTTGTTTTTATCCTAGGTAGTATTTCGTCTTGAATTTATGTCATAAATGGGCATCACCGCCATCGCCGTGCCCTACTGCTTCCAGGCGGGCCGTGTGCTAAGCAAGCAGGGGCTTAATGGCAGCCAGGCGGCTGCTTCGGGGATCGAATAAAAGAGGAAAAAGGGAGAGTAAGGGTTTAACATAGACACCCTACCCATGAGGCAAGGACTTACGACAGCCCGACCGTGAGCACGGTTGAGAATTCTCTTGGACTTGGAAAGAGCAGAGAAATGCACACTGTAAGTGTTTAGTCATCATTTCGCAAAATTACGGCACCTTTGCACCACCCGCCATTTACCATTACATAAGCCGATCCATTGCCGCATTGACCAATCAGACATGCCAGATACGACAGATAAGAATAAAATTTCGAGGCCGATGACGCTGAGGCTCGACATCCCCCCACCACAGCAAAACGACAAGATGAGCACGGAACCGGTGATTGGCCTTTTAGGCGGTGGCCAGCTCGGCCGGATGCTATGCGAGGCAGCAGCGCCTCTGGAGGTGGAGGTGGCCATCCTAGACGCGGCCGGAGCGCCAGCCAAGCAGGTCAGCCACAGCAGCCACCACGTTGACGGATCGTACAAGGACGCGGTCAAGATCCGGGAGCTGGCAGCCAAGTGCAGCGTGCTGAGCGTGGAGACGGAGCACATTGATACGGCGGTGCTGGAAGAGCTGGACACGGGGCGGGGCGGGGGACCGCGGGTGGCAGTGCATCCGTCGTGGCGGACGCTGCGGCTGATCCAGGACAAGTACGCCCAAAAAGCGTACCTGGCGGACAAGGGGATTCCGGTGGCGGAGCAGGTGGCCCTGGAGGAGGGGGTGACGGAGGCGGCGCTGGCAGCGGTGACTGCCAAGTTTGGGTATCCGTGGATGCTCAAGGCGCGGCGGGACTCGTACGACGGGCGGGGCAACCTGCGGATCGGGGGGCCAGAGGACGTGGCGCGGGCGGTGGCCGAGTTTGGGGGGCTGGCGTGCTACGCGGAGCGGTTTGTGCCGTTTGTGCGGGAGCTGTCGGTGCTGGTGATCCGGGGCGAGGACGGCTCGGGACAGGCGACGCGGCTGGTGGCGTATCCGGCGGTCGAGACGGTGCACGAGGACAATGTGTGTTCGCGGGTGTACCTGCCACCGCGCGACACGGCAGCGGAGGTGTGCGCGCGGGCGCAGGAGGTGGCGGTGCGGGTGGTGGAGCGGCTCTGGGGCAAGGGCGTGTTTGCGGTGGAGCTCTTTGTGGCGACGGACGGGCGGCTGCTCGTCAACGAGATTGCGCCGCGGCCGCACAACTCGGGCCACCTCTTTACCGAGGCGGTGCCGTATATGTCGCAGTTCCGCGCGCAGCTGGCGGCCATCCTGGACGAGCCGCTGCCGACGGTGCTGGAGCCGCACGTGGCGTCGGCCCTGATGATCAACATTCTCGGCGGCGTCACGGCGGACGCGCACCACGGCCTCATTGCCGCGGCCAAGGCGCTCTTCGGGCCCCATAGGGGCGTGTACGTGCACCTCTACGGCAAGCAGTCGCGGCCCGGCCGCAAGATTGGCCACATTACCGTCACGGGCGTCACGGCCGACGTGCACGCGCTCGAGGCGTTTGCGCAGCCGCTCGTCGACCTGGCGGCGCAGATGCGGACGGACCGGCTGCAGGCCAGCAGCGAGGCGCTGCGGCCAGGGTCGTTGGTGGTGGGAGCGACCACGACAACATCTGCTCCTGCTCCTGCTCCTGCTCCTGCTCCTGCTCCTGCTTCAGCCGCCCCGCTCGTCCTCGTCACCATGGGCTCCGACTCGGACCTGCCGGTGCTCAAGGCCGGCCTCGACGTGCTGACCGAGTTCGGGGTGCCGTGGGAGGTGGACATTACGTCGGCGCACCGCACGCCGCAAAAGATGGGCGACGTGGCGACGCAGGCCGCCGCGCGCGGCATCAAGGTCATCATCGCCGCGGCCGGCGGCGCCGCGCATCTGCCGGGCATGGTGTCGGCGTACACGGCGCTGCCGGTGATTGGCGTGCCGGTCAAGGCGACGCACCTGGACGGTCTGGACTCGCTGTTGAGCATTGTGCAGATGCCGGTAAGTTTTCTTTTTTTTTTACTTTACTTCTTTGGACAACACCCCCCACGCCCTTCCCCCTATTCACCGCTGACTCCCCAGCGCGGTGTTCCGACGGCCACGGTGGGCATCAACAACTCGACCAACGCGGCCTTGCTGGCTATCCGCTGCCTCGGCGCGTTCCAGCCCGATCTGCATGCAAAGATGTTGGCCTACCAGCGAAGCCTAGAGCAGCAGGTCAACGACAAGGCGACGACGCTGCGAGCGATAGACGTCGATGCGTACCTAGCCAAGATGGCCAAGAAGTGAGCGGTGGAGACGCATGAGGCGTAACGGCCAACTGGTGGATCAACTACTTTTTTATCTGATCCTCGTGCACGGGAGAAGAACACGTACGGAGTACTCCGTACGAGTACTCCATATTACTCGTACAGTAGCTTGCGCTAATACTAGTGGGCCGTTGACCTAACAGACCTGTTCCTCCACGCCGATGTGGACGGTCAGAATGGAGAGGCGTACGAGTGAGGCGACAAGTGACAAACAGTGGCGGGTTGCAAATAGCTTTTCCGCCGTTACTGACGAAAAGCGATTCCACCGCGTGTACGTACGTACAACCACGTTTTGGCCGAGTTCCGCATGTCGAAAAAAGACAACTCCGCCGGTAGTTGGCAAATAGAAAAGCGGAGCAGCAATGCACAGCATCGGTTAAAGCTTTGGTCGGACCTGTTCTAATTTCTCGACTTTTTCTACGAAGCCCTGGCGGGCATTATTACGTAAAGAATGCAGGCGCCTTTGGACCAAGGGGCAATGCACCGACGCATCTGGGCATTTTCCGGCGCACTGTGCCGTCTGATCACCAAGCGTTTCCCACGACGGCCCTGGAAATTTGTCAGGCCTGTCTTGGCTTTGTCAGGCCTCCCATTATCCGAAGTCGGAGACCATGTTACGCAATGCAACTCGGTCATGCGGGGTGGAAGAGGGCGGATGAGCTAAACGTGGTCTGGTAACGTGGAAAGATGTCGGAGCGTAGACAATAAAGGCAAGCGGCCAGTAAAAAAAAACAGGCGGTTACGGCGCGGGAGAACTGCACAGAAAAGAGGCCACAGCCGAGAAACCGGTGGGTCCGCGCTGGGCTTTCGCAGCCGACGAAAAAAAGGAGTTGGTCTGGTTGCCCGCGCGAGCTGGTGTCGACGCCGTCGGTGGCAAGCCTAGCTTCTGTGCAGACGGGCCAGACTAGTTACAGCATGTGGCCACAGCGCTTCGACCCAGTGCGCCACGGACCGACGACGGCGGACAGCGCGGCTTGGCAAGCATGAACCCGGCGGATACCGCCATAGTCAGACGGGACCAGTATGTCGAGAAACTTGGCTTTTTCTTTGTGGGATGGTTGCTGAGCATGGAGTCCACCCACTGCATGCAGGACGCGCCAACAGAAAAAAAGCTTTAGAGCCAAGGCGCGTGGGCGGTAGCGGTTTACAGTCCCGAAGATGTTGGTGGGTAGCAGGAATTAGCAGGAATGTGTAGCAGAAACGTGTTGCGATATAGTGCAGGATATTGCAGGATGTTGCAGGAGAATACGTAAGATTACAAGTAGTACGATTGCTCGTACGGAGTACGCAAGCATACCCACCAGAGGGTAATAGTGGCCTGGGGATGCTAGAGCCCTGGCGACACGCGAGCCGGCCAGAAGGACAAAACAGCGCAATAATACGGCCGAGTCGCCGAGACAGGCAAGATCGGCAGGCGATCCTCTTATCAGATTTTTTTTGGGGGCCTCGCCGTAATCAGATCAATCAGCTGCGTCGTATCGACGGATGAGCCTTTCCATATTAGGCATCGCGCGAACGCTAGCCCACGCTTGTCTGCCAGGAATGCACCGTACCAATACGCACTGTGCAATCAAAGGTGACTTGCTGCGTATGGTCTGGAAACGAGGCACAACATCCTTTGTCGGCTCAAAGAATCTGCAAGTGGGCCGGAGAGGCCGATGGGACGAAGGGTCGCCTGGGTGGGGGAGAAGAGAGACAGGGCACATGGTACAGGGGTTGAGGGAGCGAGATTACGAGAATGTGGTGTTGGAGGCTACTCGTAGTTGTAAGCGTAATGCATTTGGCCGCAGGAGCAGCAACAGCAAGGACGCCAAAAAATACAACATGTATGACTGGATCTCCTCTGAATCCTGATTCTGTCTTGGTTTTTTTTTTCCCCTCAGGCTTCGTCCCGCTTCCTCACGCAAACCTCTCCGATTCTTCTGGCACGCTTCCGTTTCTTTCGGCCATTGTTTTTACAAACGGGCCATTTTCAATGGGTGTGTTTTCCAACATTCGCGGCCGCGACGAGGCGGTCGCAGAAATGGTGCTGGCGCGCGCGGGGGAAAACGACGTGGGCGCCGAAGGCGCCGACTTGGGGGAGAAGGGCGAAAAGGACGGGCAGCCGGCCGCGGACACGGGCGCGTCGGACCTCAGCCTGGTGGACCTCAACGAGCGGGAGGTGCAGCACAACGACAAGGCCATCACGTCGGGCGCGCAGCTGGGCGTGCAGCGGGCGGAGGCGGCGGCGCTGGTGTGGCCGCGATGGGCGCTGTACAGCACGTACGGCTGGATCTGGCTGTGCTTCTTCATGCTGGCGCTGCAGCAGTCGATCCTGAGCAACGTGTCCTACTACGCCTACTCTGCCTTCTCGTCGGCGCCGCAGCTGTCGACGGCGTATATTTTGTCGAGCATCATCGGCGGCGTGCTGAAGCTGCCCATTGCCAAGGTACTCAACATCTGGGGCCGCGCCGAGGGCTTTCTGTTCTTTGTCGGCATCTACGTGCTCGGCATGATCGTGCTGGCGTCGAGCAGCGGCCCCAACGCGTACGCCGCCGGCTACACGCTCTACTGGATCGGCTACGATGCGCTCTACTTTATCATGGACGTCTTCATTGCCGACACGAGCGGCCTGCGCAACCGGGCCTTTGCCTGGGCTTTCGTCAGCACGCCCTTTATCTGCACCGCCTTTACCGGTCCGCTCGCGGCCGAGTCGTTCCTGAACCACTCGACCTGGCGCTGGGCCATTGGCGCTTTTTGCATCATCCAGACGGTCGTCTTTTGCTTGCTCGGCTTCGTCTTCAAGTTCTTTGAGCTCAAGGCCATCCGCCAGGGTCTCTTCAAGCCCGACAAGAGCGGCCGCTCGTGCGTGCAGTCGCTTGTCTACTACTTTCACGAGTTTGACATTATCGGCGCCTTCCTTCTCATCGCCGCCTGGGTACTCTTTTTGCTGCCCTTTAGCCTCGAGAGCTACGGCCGCGGCAGCTACCAGTCGGCCACCTTTATCGCCATGGTCGCCATTGGCTTCTGCCTCTTCTTCGTCTTTGCCGCCTGGGAAAAGTACCTCGCCCCGACGCACTTTATGCGCTGGGAGCTGTTCAAGCAGCGCACCGTCATTGGCGCCTGCATCATGGCCGCCGTGCTCTACTACAGCTTCTACTCGTGGGACCTGTACTACTACTACTTTGTCGAGGTGGTCTACAATCTCGACGTGTCCAAGACGGGCTACATGACGCAGATCTACAACGTCGGCTCGTGCTTCTGGGGCCCCATTTTTGGCATCATTGTGCGCCAGACCCGCCACTTCAAGTACGCCTCCTTCGTCATTGGCCTCGGCCTGATGATGCTGGGCTCGGGCCTCATGATCCACTTCCGCGGCCAGAGCTCCAACATTGGCTTCATTGTCATGTGCCAGATCTTTATTGCCTTTGGCGGCGGCACCCTGGCCATTGCCAACAGTCTCGCTGTCATGGCCGCCGCTGACCGCGACGGTGTGCCCCTGCTGCTGGCCCTGCTCTACCTGTCCAACTCGCTCGGCGGCGCCATTGGCACGTCCGTCTGCAACGCCATCAACGCCAGCACCTTTGTCGACGCCCTGCGCGAGCGCATCAGCAACGAGACGCTCGTCCAGGCCCTCTACAACGGTGGCGCCACCCTGCAGATGACCTACCTGCCCGGCACCGAGGTGCGCGAGGCCACCAACTACGCCTGGGGCCAGAGCCAGAAGTGGAACTGTGTCTCGTCCACCGCCGTTCTCGCTCTCGGCATCCCGGCCATTCTGATGTGGAAGAACTACAGCGTGGACAAGAAGCAGAACAAGGGCACCATGATCTAGGCGTGGCGATTTTTCACTGTAATACTATCTGCCTTGTTGTAGATTCTTCCTTCTATTTTGCAAAATCTGCTGCTTTTCTGTTTGGTCTTAATCAGCTCCATGCTATCAGACTGTCAGCTACGGCTGCCCATGACAGCTGGCCAATTTTTTTTTTTTTTTACTGTTCATACAGACCGCCCATGTGTACTAGACAGCTTCATATACCACTTATACTTATTGTTTGCCCATGTTCCGAGTAGTGAACCTTTTGAATACAGACACTGCGCCTTCATACACGTCCTTCCTGCTGGTTCACCCTGCGAGGCATCGTCGCTACCAGTCGAGGTCAATCTCCTTGCCCTCTAGCCAGTCGTGCATGCAGTCGTACATCTTCTGGTAGTACTCGTTCCGCCAGGCCGGCAGCTTCATGTCGATTTCGTGGCCGATGCTGTGCTGCGCCACAGCCACATACTGGTAGCCCTCGGGATACTTGGTCAGCTCCTCGTTTGCAAACAGTCGCGCCAGCGTGGCGACTGCGTCGGGCGTGGGCGGACCGAAGCGTTGCGTGACGGTCGTCTTCATCTTTCCCACAGCGCGGTCCGTCGCCGGGTTGAGATCGACGAGCGTGCCGCACTCACGGTGTTCCACTCCGCATGTCTCGGAACCACCACTCACGCTTACGAGTACGACTGCTCAGCGCTGTTCCCACTGTACACACCTCCACAGCGGCCGTAGTGCTCACCATCCCGTCGCGGCGATCGACCGTAGACTGTCAGCTGACTAAGCATATCTGGGTGCGGCACCGCTAACTGAACAACGTGCTGCGATGGCGGGCCGATCCTACAATGTGACAGAAACCGGACGATCACTTTCCGTGCTCTCAGACTAAGCACTTGTCGAAGGCTGCAAAGACGGCAAAGACTGGCATACCTGCAGGCTCCCCAGCAAGAAATACGGCCGTGTAGCTTGTTGTGTGGCGACTCGATGGCCCAATTACAGTGCGCAATACCCTGTACGAGTAATGTACTCGTAGGGCCGACACCGTGCTACCGCCTGGACGGCAGGCTCTTTTAGGTCCTACCCGACGGGTAGGACCTAAACTAGCCACGTGCTAGCTCGCCTGGGGCCGCCTTGGTTCTCGGAATCAATAGCTGCGGGCTTGCTTACCCGTCTCTTGCACTTGGCACTTTTTGCTCGGCAGCATTACGCACTGTACTCGCTCTTGGCAGCTTGGATGCGGAGCATCCTCGTCCTGCTTCACATGGCCCCCGACATCGTTTAAGCACCCAAGGCATCAACCAACCGGCCCGCTCGACGATGAACACAAGACGGTGTTGCCGCGAGCGGTAGAAGACGTCCTCCACTTGGACCACGCGGAGAATCCATTTGCCCCATATTCTCCAGGGCCTGCCGACGACAGCTGGAAGGTCCACCTGCGTTAGACCGACAGACTGCAGTGCCAACTGAGGCGCGTAGTGTCGCGACCCGTCGCCTTTCGCACCGCGCCTACGACCGGCGTGACCGCTGTTCCGGTGAAAGCCGACCCACCGCGGCGCTTCAGAACAAGAGGTAGGGAGGAAAGCTTCACAGCCCCAAAAGGACGTGCAGATTTATGTGGCTGCATGGCGCTCAGGCCAGTCCCAAGACGATCTACCGTCCACCCGACGCGCAGTTTGACGCGCTTGGCGCCCTTCTCCTATCGGATCCCGTGCCCGACGCCAAGTACGCCGCTGTCTGCGTCGTGTGTCGGTTGTGCGTTAATTTGGATGCACCGCCCTGTCCGAGTCTCTGATCCAGCAGGACAGGTGACAACGGGAGGCCGTACGAGGCCGACGAGCGGACTGTGGCGATTGCTCTCTCCTGGATGTAAGCGCCCACGTTGCCCATCGTACTCGCATAATCCCCCCAAACACGAGTGGTACCAGAATAGCGTGTGCAAGGCAGGATACGAAGTATTAGGGAGCACAGCTCTGCCGATGTAGTTAAATTGCGTGAGAGGAGCGCTAGCCGGAAGAAGCTAGTGCCACTGACCGCTCGTGCTGATTCACGCCTGACTTCGGCTAGGACGGTGGCTGCACGACAGGCGTCACGATTTTGCCACCGCCTGCACGTCGACATGCCACGGCCCAAAGCCAGCCAGTCTCGTTCTCTTTCCTAGTACGAGTACCGGAAAGACGACATACGCCCATTCAGCGACCCGCATCGACGACTCTGGCGACGTGTTTTTGATCCTCGGCAAATCTTCCTTTGCTTCTCGACGCTCGTGTCGACGACAACGCGACGACTTTTGACGCCGACTTTTGTCGACGACTTTTGTCGACGACTCGAAACTCGGTCGAATCGGCCACACGCAATTGGACCACCCCCTGATACACACCGACGATTGACGATTCCGATTCCGCTCCCGCTGATATGGTCGAGGACGTCGAGACCACGGCCGAGGCGCCGCTGGTCAGAGAGCCGTCCGTAGAACTTCCAGTGGAGGCGTCGTCCGCTCCAGTGCCGCCCGAAGAGCCGCCGGTCGCGGCCCCAGAAGAGTGCGTGTTTTCCGGTTGATGTCTCTGCCTCGTTCCGTCGTCCCCTGTTCCCGTTGTGCGTCTTGTCGTCTTGGTCTCTTCTCTTTCTGGCTTCTTCACGCGCCCTCCCCTATCTTGGCCCTCCCGCCTTGATTCTTGTTGTGGAGCTGACCGATGGCCGCTCTGTCCCAGACAAATTCCGCCATCAAGTCCGCCCGAACCGTCATCCCCCGAGCCGCCTACGGTGCCCGACCGGCCGCCGTCGACGCTGCACGTGACCACGACACCGCCGCCCAACAAGACCGGATTGCCAGTCGGCCCAGAAGCAGTGTCGGAGCCGCCCTCGGCGTCGTCGGCCACGTCGGCGTCTGCCGTGTCGGCTGCGTCTGCCGTGTCGGCCGTGTCGGCCGTGTCGGCCGTGTCGGCCGTGTCCGCGTCCCCGTCGGCGCCCCCCAGCCCGTCGCCCGTGCTGCCGTCCTCGCTGTCGTCCAGCACGCTCGACGACGACGACGCGCTGAGCGAGCTCAGCACGCTGCCGGACCCGCGCACGCGCAGCGTCTCGGGCGGGCCCGACCGGCAGCCGTCGGACGAGGTGACGACGCTGAGCACCAAGCTGATTGACGCCATCAACCGGCAGAGCACGCTGGACGACACGCTGGCGCGCACGCGACACGAGCTCGAGGCTGCGCGCGCCCAGGTGCGGCGGCTCGAGGAGGCCGTGGCCCAGCAGCGCGAGCTCGTCACGGGCGGCGTGTGGGTGCGCAAGGCGACGGTCGAGAACGAGCGGTCGCAGTTTGCGGCCCGGGTGCGCGAGGAGCGGCGGCGGCGCGAGGAGGCCGAGCAGGCCCGCCGCAAGATGGAGCAGGAGCTCGAGGGCCTCACGGCCGAGCTGTTTGAGCAGGCGAACCACATGGTGGCCATGGCCAAGGAGGACGCCCGCGCCGAGCAGCTGGCGGCCACGCGCCGCCTCGACGGCCTGCGCGCCCAGCTGGCCGACACCGAGGGCCTGCTGCGGTCCCAGCAGGAACAGCTGGCCGCGCTGAAGCAGGTCATGGAGGGCGAGCGGGAGCGGGAGGAGCGCGAAAAGGAGGAGCGCGAGCGCGACGATCGCGAAAAGCGCGAAATGCGCGAAATGCGCGAAAAGGAGTGGCGGGCCAGCAGCACCACCGACGACAAGGCCGCCGAGTCCTCCTCCACCCACACGACGGCCGCCGCCGCCGCTGCCGCCGCCGCTTCCTCCTCCTCCACGGTCACCCCCTTTACCCCACCCCCGAGCTCGCCGACCGCCGCCCCGTCGACCGTCCGCCCCCTCCTCCGCTTCGACACCGCCGCCTATGCCGACTTCCTCGAGCTGATCCGCGGCGCCCAGGTCCAGCTGCTCGTCCAGCAGCAGCTCCTGCACGAGCAGCTCGCCGCCCAGGCGCACCACGACCGCTCCGCCTCGGCCTCGTCCTCCTCCGTGCCCCAGACCCCAACCACCACCAACGGCACCGCCACGCCGCCCCCCACCTCCCCGCTGCCCACGCCCTCGGCCTCGTCCCTGCCCCCGTCCGCCTTTCCCCAGACCCAGCTGCATGTCGCCAGCAGCCTCAAGGAGACCCGCTTCTACCGCCGCGTCCTCGTCGAGGACATTGAGCCCGCCCTGCGTCTCGACACCGCCCCCGGCGTCTCCTGGCTCGCCCGCCGCGGCATCATGGCCGCCATGCTCGAGGGCACGCTCGTCGCCGAGCCCATGCCCGCCGTCCCCGTGGCCGCCTCGCCCGCCGCCTCGCCCACCGCCCCGGTCTCCTCCTCGTCTCCGCTCCCCATCACCCCCCTCTCGCCCTGCGCCCTCTGCGGCGAGTCCCGCAACGAGGACGCCCACCTGCGTCGGCACCGCTTCCGCCTCACCGAGAGCGACCGCAGCCCGCCCTATGCCCTCTGCGGCTACTGTCTCGGCCGCGTCCGCGCCGTCTGCGACTTTCTCGGCTTCCTGCGCCTCATCAAGGACGGCCACTGGCGTGCCGAGCACTCGGACGCCGCACACGCCGCCTGGGACGAGGGCGTCCGCCTGCGCGAGCAAATGTTCTGGGCCCGCATCGGCACCAGCAACGTGCTCGCAAACGCCCGCAACGGCCACGACAATCCCGTCTTCGGCATCACGCCGCCGACCACGGCCATCGCAGCCAGTGCCACTGCCGCCACTGCCGCCACCACCGCCACTGCCGTCGCAAACACAACCGCTGCGAACACCCCGGCATCCTCGCCGCGCCAGGCACCACTTCCTTCCCTCCCAAGTCACAAGCGCATGTCCATGCTGCCCTCGTCCGTCGCCGCCCTCGTCAGCGGCCTTGGCGGCCATGTCGCTTAAGCAGAGACTCCAAGGCCGCTGACGAGGGCGGCCTTGGAGTTCTGCCTGTAACAACACTGCCTTCCTGTTCCTGCATCGTCCGCATTGTTTCCGGCGTTGGGACACGTATATTGCCGTCTTTTCTTTTTGCTTTTCTGTACCGTGGACGATCGAGGCTCTCCCAGCCCGTTAATGGCCCGATGTTGGTGGTTAGATTTTGCACGGCATCCCCATGGATATGAATACCATGGATCCAACTGAAGTGGGCAGTCACAGCTCGGAATAGGAGTTGGGTAAATAGCCAAAAATAAAAAGAGAATCCAATAGCCAGGCTCTAAAAGCCAAAATCCAGTCCAACACCTAACCCATTACTTTCCCCGGCCCTTGGCTCGCTCCGGCGTCGCCTCACGACCACATCGCCAGTCCATTGATATCCCATAGTGGTGCCTCGGCCAGCTGCAGCGGCCGCGCAAACCGAATCTCATACGGCAGCACCACCCGTACATGGCGCACCGCTCCAGATACTCGCACCAGCGCCTCGCCAAACTCCTCGGTGATCGCATACGGCTCAGGTGTGGTACTGATGCTAGCACCGCTGTTGGCCGGCGCTTTCTCCTCGTCCTTTTCGTCCTTTTCGTCCGTTTCGTCCTTTTTCTTCTCCTTCTCTTCTTCGCCCTTCTCCTTTTCCTCGTTCCGCTGTGCCACCAGACAACGTTGTGATCGCAGTCCCACCGCCCGCAGCGCCAGTCCAGCGCCCACACCCGGACTGACGTTGACGTCCCGCGACGGCGCCAACAGCGTCTGTACCGCCCACGCCCTCTGCCCATTGACTGGCTGCAGCATCGTCTGCTCGGCCGGGGGCGGCAGTCGATGCACAACCGGCGCCCCCCCTTCCTCAATGCAGGCACCTCGTGGTGGCATCCAGCCGCCAATGTGCAACGCTATGCGGCTCAGAGAGCTCACTGGCCGCTCTGTCACATTCTCTTGTTTCATGTGCTTCAGCCACTCGCGATCGTGATCGGCCTTTTGTCGCACCGCCTCGCGCTGTCCTAGCATGAACACCAGCCGCTGCAGCGTCTGATGCAGGTCGACGTCGTAGCGCGGAACAGCGTGCAGTCCACGTAGCACCGAAGGTACCGCCAACGTCAGCGACCTCAGTCTCGGCAGCCGTGCCAGCCGCGCGAGTAGCTCCACCTCAACACCCACATCCGAACATCGGGGATTTCCCGTCGCGGTCCCGACCGACTCTGCAGCCTCGTGCCGGTCGTCCAGGTCCATCTCCAACGTGTGCAGCTGAGAAAAGGCCGCGCTGCCTCGGTGGACGATCAAAAGCGTCCGGCGCATGTCCAGCGTCATCTCGTCGAAGATCTCCTCCACGCCCTTGTCGGCATCACTGCCCTCCTCCAGAAGGGCGTGCAGTGACAGCGGCGTCAGGTTAGCCGCTGGCGCATCCGCGACCTCAGCCCCGGCCCCCGGGTCCCGACAGCCACCAGGGGCGTCTCTGTCCCCGGTGCCGACGCCATATGGATGCCGCAGCACCAGCACCTCCAGCGTGCCGGCGTGTCGTCGAATGGCAGCCAGCGGAATGTTGTCCGTGTAGCAGCGCACCAGCTCCAGACGTCGCAGGCTTCGCACATGGAACTGCAAAATGTAGCCCACCATCATCGCCGCCTGCCGTCCCTGGCCCGGTTGCAGCGCCCACTCGGCGTCGTCCAGCCTAAGCGTCTGCACACGCGCCAGATGTGCAAACGAAAGCGTGCCGAGGAACCACCGCATTGGAGCCCCGTCGAATATGAGCGTGCGCAGCTGCGTCAGGTCCCAGTGAGCCGCCACGTCTGCTGCCGAGTGCCGTCGCCAGTCGTACCGCCACAGGTGCAAATAGCGAAGCGCCGGCAGCCGCTCGCCCGGCAAAAAGGAAAAGGCCGGCAGATAAAAGGCCCGTTCCTCCTGCTGCTCCCCGGCGTAGCCATCGTGTTCGCCCTCCAAGACGCCACGCACTACCAGCGACTCCAGCTGAGGCGCCAGCAGTATCAGTCGCCGCAGAGCATCCATATCCTGTGCCGTGACCGGCTTGTCTCTAATTCCCATGACCGTCAATCGGATCGCCGTCAGGCCACTAACAGCCGCCTTCAGCACGCTTTCCGCACTGGAGCTGCCGCCCGAGCTCATGCTGCGACGCAAAAACCGCGACAGCCGTTGTGCTAAGCCACCAAGTGGCACTCCGTCGAGGCATAGTTTCACATTGGACCCCAGCATGTGGCCCAACGCAAGGCCCTGCAGGCCCTGGATGCCGTAGGCCACGATGCCGTTGCTGACGACGGGCCGTGAGCTCATGGCTCCAGTGCTGCCGTCGATCGGGTGCTCCCAACTGCCAATTTAGGGTTGGCGCAATCCAGATAGATGAAACGTTGGAACGCTTACCTGACTGTCTTCAACTGCGGCATGTCGGCTAAGTACTTGGCCACATCCAGCTCGTCGGGCTGGCCAGCAACACGTACATGCTTGCCCCAGCGCTGCCAACCGTATAGGGGTGCCAGACGTGGGCGATCGCCATTGTCCTGAGCGGTGTCGGCCTCTGGTTCAACAATATGGCTAACCATCTCCGGCGTCAGGACCACATTCTCAAATGCTTTTTCTGCAGACGACGACATGGCGGGGATCCGTGCTGAGAGTACAGGCTGTAAACGGACTCGTCACTCAACAGGTGGCGGCCTCTGCAAGGAATGTCGAGGGCGCACGTTGTGTGAAGCTGACTGGGAATGTGGCGGCAGTGTGACAGTGATCCGTCACTTATTTACGGTTGCCGTTTTGTCGTCGTGAGGAATGTCGTCCACCGTGAGGCGCCAGATTGACTTTGAATATGAGTGCTGCCAACAAAGCTCAGGTGAGCTGCTGTGAGGCGGGGATCGGGAGCCGGGGGGGGGTGACAGCATCCAATGTGCGAGCAGCATTTGAGACAGGCTGAGAATGTCTGACTGTCGGGCTAGCCAGTGGTGAGGGGCAGAGAGGGGAAATGGGCATGGACGGTGTTACACGAACACAAAATCAAGGAAAACGCAGGACGAGCTGCCGATGCCAAGCTTGTCTTGGACTGCAGAGATCGAGTGGCCGGCGTAGAGTGTGATATGTTCAGCCATCAGTGGTGCTAATCGCTGCCCCGTGGGTCGTGGAGGGATCCAGTCAAGTTCCGGCACTGGCAGATACAAGGGGGAGACGTTACATGGCGGGGTCGTGGAATCAGGTCTCCCGTATCGGCCCCCCACGGATCCCGCAGGGCCTAAAATCATTGTCCAAAACCAACAGCGAGTAACTTTCTCTGACGGCCGCGCCACCGGGGCACCGGGAGGTCGAGCCGGAGAATGATGCAGGGCTGTTTCCTACCTGCAGCTTCTGGTCTGAGCGACTAGTCCGTTGAGTGTCCAAAACGCCCATGGCGGCTAGTACACGGGGGAGGGTCATGCTGCCCGTTGGGCTCGTGACGGGTCAAGCTTAGGAGCTGCATGCAGTCACCAACTGCGAGCTGCCGTTGAGCTCTGGCGACGCCCGACAAAAGGCGGGCTGCGCGTTCTGGCGACAGAGCAGCCCAGCTGGCCCATCTCAGAAATCGACTTTGCCAGGGAGGCCAACCAAACAGGCCGCCATCCGATTATTCGATGAGCCCATCACGCCGGACGTTCTGCCTCAAAACGACAAGCGCCAGTGGGGAGCTGTCCGGTCCAGATCTTTAGGGCGGTCGTACAGTACGGTATTAGAAAACACTTGCGGTTGCGGGGGTGCTGATCTGCTGCATGGCCCAATAGTCTAGGCGGTCGGATCCACCTGGAGGCAGGCGGGATGGCGTCGTACATAGGTGGTCGTGGCCTTGAAAGAGGAGGTGCTGTGTCGATAAGCAGCGCAAGGGATGGTGTTGGGCATCGAGGAGATGGCATCAAAGGCAGCGTGCATCCCGGTATGTCATGGCGACTCGTGTCGTGTCGGAGTGGCAGACAAAGTCAGCCCAACAAGCTCCGACGATTATTAATAGAACCGAAATGGACGATAAAGCCCGACTGATGTAGCAATAGCAAGCCGCGGCTGGAGTTTACAGTGGAGATCACACCTGTCTAGGCTGCATTCCCTCGGGGCTCGAAAGAAAATGGAGTAAAAACCACGCACTGATGCCACGGGCGGAAAGCGGAGTGGGTAGATGCGTTGCACTCCGCCTCAAGCGTTGCACGAGTAGGCCAGCGTCCCGTCCGCCGGGTCAGTAGGCGGTGGATAATGTGATGTGTCTGGCTTGAAATCGAGGTTGAAGATATAAAGTGAGGGGCCACTGGCGGAAAATCGATAGAAATCGAGGGGATGAGAAAAGCGAGACAACCGAGGCAAGCGAGGAGCTCGGGCAGAACGCTACGGCGCACTCTTTCTGCTGTGTGCGAGTATCGCTCCTTCCCAAAACAACATCGTCCCTGCCGTGCATACTCCGTAGAGGAGGGTGACTGCCTGCAGATACGACCCACGAGACGCGTTCTAGATCTGTGGCCGTGGGCCATTCAGAGAGCAGAAACGGGGGCCAATAATAAAAGCGGAGAAAGATTGGCAATCGGCCGGGGCGGTGGTGTGTGTGCGGGACGGCGGAGACGGCAGCGAGGGTGCAGCAAGGCAGAAGGAGGAGAGGGGTATTAGTGTGTCGATCAGAAAATGGGAAATGGAAATAAGCGGTCAAACAAAGGACCAAACAAACGACGAGGTCCAGAGACGGAGGTCAGGCTGTTTCATCCGTTTGGCTTGACCTGCGAGACCGAAAAGTGCATAGGTTCGGACGCATGTCTTTCCGGACTCACTGTGCCAAGGGACGCAAGACATGCACAGGATCGTACGATTTTTATCCAGGCGAGCCGTCGATACTGTACATGAAAACGCCAAAGACCGAAAAGTCCAACATCAAATAAATCCAATGCTTAAATACATCAAATACATCAAATCGACCGCTAACCGCAGGGGAAACGCGCATGACGGGTATCTGACTGTTATCCTGCTGAGCAGCAAGCTGTTGAATGAAGCAAGGAGGGAGGGGTTGATAACAGGGCAAGGCAGGCATGTCCAATCCAAACAAAAAAAAAAGAGGGGGGGGGGGGGGGGGGGGGGGGGGGGG
>RQWE01000004.1:201512-247403 GCA_004028395.1 Leptographium galeiforme
GGGGGAGGAGAGGGGGTCAATATCGGTACACCGGTCCCTGGCTACTACGAGCAGACGTGTCAATGGCAGCAGAGTCCCTGTGGACCACTCTGCTGCTGCCACTGGCCGGCTCGTCGTCTGGATCAATGGGCGATACCGGAAGGTCATGTCCAGACGAGGAGGAGACCGCGACTCGGTGAGACGGCCGCCATGCGCTGCTGCCACCGCCACCGCCACCGCCACCGCCACCGCCACCGCCGCTGTTGCTGCCAACACCGTTTTGTGCACTGCCGCTACCGCTGCCGCTGCCGCTGCCGCTGCCACTGCCGCCGACACCGCCACTGCTGCCCTGGCCATTCTCCTTGGCCGGCCCATCCAGGCTGCTGTACCCGTAGCCAGGCCGCACGCGTGATGATGATCGGGACGACTCGGCCGCCTCGTCGGCAAATGGATTCACGTCGCGATAGTGGTGGGCCGGGCGGCCATGCGCGCCGGCGGCGGTGCTGGCGGCGATGGCGGCGGCCATGTGGCCGTCGTCGTCTTCATCAGTAGCACCGCCGGCAGCGCCAGAAGCGTAGGGATCGCTGGTCTTGCCGTTGATGTATCGGTCCGGCGGCCCACTGCCTTGTCCGCTGCCGCTACCGCCACCACCATTGCTGATCCCCTCTTCTGTGCTCGTCGACGCCGCCTTCTTGCCCTTGCCGGCGGGCGTCATCTCCAGGGACGGCATGTCGCCGCTCTCGCTGCGGCGGGTTTCACCCATGCCGAGCGCCTTGCGGGCCTCCAGCACGGCGCGGTAGTAATGGTGCAGCGACTGCTGGACGGCGTCGTGGGTGGCCAGCAGGCTGGCCATTTCCGTATTGTCCGGGATCGGGCTCTCGGCGCCGAGGTACTCGAGGATCTGGCCGACGGCGCGGCGGCAGCGCGTCGACAGGTCGCCGGCCAGGTCGTGGTCCAGCAGGACCGAGGGCGAGCTGGTATTGACAACGTCGGCCAGCACGCTGGCCGTCGTGCGGGCCTCGTCCAAGCGCTTGCGCACATCCTGCGGCCGCGGCAGGTCGCGGCTGCGGGCCTGGCTGCGGCTGTTGCCATAGTCGTGGCCGGTGCTGGTGTTGGTGCTGGCGCCGCCACCATATGTCGGCCAGTCGTACGGACCCGGCATGGACATTTGGCCCGTAGGGTACATGGGGTACGTCTGCATCGGCGGCATCGGCTGCATTGGCTGCATCGGTTGCATCGGCTGCATCGGCTGCATCTGTGCCATGGGGTACATCGGCACCATGGGGTGCATCGGCGACGACATTGGCTGCTGTTGCATCTGGGGATTCTGACGCGTCTGCGAGTCAGAACCATAAAGACACGGACAGCGAAAGAGGCGGGACGACAGCAGCGTACCGGGTAGGGAACCTTGCTCTTGGCTTTCTCCTTGCGCCACATCTCCACCAGGCGGTCGAGCCCCTCGTCGGCTTTGTTCTTGGCCTCAAAGTCCTGCAGCGTTTCGATGAGGAACTGGACGGTTTGGAGGCTCTGGCAGTTGCGCAGCATGTCGCGGACGGCCTCGACAAACTTCTTGTCGATGTTGCGCGTAAACGTATGGCCAGGGTTCTCGACCAGGATGCGTATCAGCATGATGGCGTTGTATGGCACGCTCGGCTTGGACCAGTAGTCGCGCTTGAGAAACCTTCGGATGTAGAGCGCGCAGTCGGCGGCGGCGGCGGGTGACGACTCGGCTGCCTCGACCAGGCTGGGCAGGAGGGCGACTTCGGCACCCTAAAGGGAGGGGGAGTCAGACGTAAAGGGACAATAGAAGAAACAAGAAAGGGACAAAAAGCACACCGATCCATCCATCTCGGTCATGCAAAACGTCTTCTGTTCGGGGGCTGTCAGCCAGTGTCCCCTGCGTCTTGGTTTCGGTCGGGCCGTCCTACCACCAGCCGTGTGGCCGAGGCCTCGGGTGACTCTGCGTTGTCGGCCGTTCCGAGGCTGAGGGAGTCTGGTTCGGAGCCGGTCGTGGCGGCGGCCGAGGCCGCAGCCGAATCTTCGGTGCCGGCTGTCGCGAGAGTCAGCAGTGGCCGAAGAGAGAGCACCGCACGATGCGAGCGGGCGACGAGTCGCACTCACCATCACGGTTCTTCTTGCCAAACACCTTGCCGCGGAAGCTCTTCATGGCGGCCCGGGACGGGAGAGGGAGGCGACAGCAGAAAAGGCGGCGGTTGGATCGATCGACTTCCTTGGGTTGGCGGTGCGGCCGCGGATTTAGCGGTTTAGCGCTGCTAACGGCGCCCCGGTCCGGCGGTTCTGTGGCGTCGCTGGGTGTGGCTCGCTCTGTCGGCGGCAAGGCACAGAGGGTGAAAGGACAGGATCCTCGGAAAGGCGGAAACGGTCAGAAGTCGAAACAAAACGCGGCGAGGCATACGTAGCCGTAATAATGGCAGGCAGTCGCCGCCTGGCAAAATTTGGGCCGTGTGCCCCCCGGTTTCCCAATTGGGATGCCCAGAGGGGCAGTGCAAAAGCCCGGTGTCGCAGATCCGCAACGGGTTTCTTGGGCTGGAGGAAAATTTACGGTGTGGCCGAGAGTGTGTATGTGTACGTTCATGTTCATTGTTGGCGTCTTTACGTCGTAAAACTACTCCATGTCTATCACGTCGATTGCTCGCGAGTCTCTCCGGCTGTCGTCCCGGTGTCGCCGCCGCTGTCCTGTCACAGGCCATCCATTTCGTCTTGTCTCGTCCATCGTCTTTCGTGTCAACGAGTGCATCCCGCGAATCTCGTTTTCGCCTCGTCTCGTCATGTCGACCGCTTCCCCTCCTGACCCGGTCCCCTCCCGACCTCCTCCTCCCCTCCTCCCCTCCTCACTCCTCTCCCTTCGTCTTCTCCATCGCCCTCTCCCAACTCTTCTCCATCGCCCTCTCCCAACTCTTACTAATCGCCCCCCAATACTGCTCCGGATGTTGCCGCATGTGCCCCACGTGTGGACTTTTCGCAAACACCTCCATCGTCGCTTCGTATCCCACCTGCCGCGCCTCGGCCGCGTGCGCCTCCACGTCCTGCCACCGGATGATGTCGTCCTCTTGCGAGTACATGTACAGCCGCTGCGCTGTCAGCGGCTCATATGCCGGGTCGTTGACCACGCGTCGGCTATACGTCGCCGCGCTCGTCTGCCCCCGCAGCCGCTGGACCGCACTGTTCGCTAGCAGCACAGCCGCACACAGCGTCTGCGTCACCACAAACGGCCACGGAAAGGCCGCCGCCACGCTGACGGTCATCGCCCGCGCCCACCGCCACAGGTTCGTCTGGATAGAATCACCGCCGGGGGCCGAGTCGCAGACGAGAAGGAGATGAGGCAGAGCTGTAGAGGGCGACTTGCTCGTCAAGCTCGTCTTGCTCGTCAAGCTCGTCTCGTCCGTCCCGCCCGTCTCGCCCGTCTCTTCTTTCTCTGCTTTCTCCCTTCTCTCCCCTCCCATCCCCGCCACCGTCGACCCGTAAAAGATGCCTCCTCCATTCGACATGACGTGCACCAACACTCTCTTCTCCTCCCGCATCAGCTCCAAAACCGGCCGCATGGTCGCTGCCCGCTCGGCCCTGTTCTTCCGTACTGCCTGTAGAATCGGCGACAGCACCGCTACAATCGTCGCGTGTCCGTACAGCGCCCGGAAACCCGCCGTGTACTTTGCCACATGGCGAGGCTGGCCGTCGCCCCAGCCGTAGACCACCACCGCTGTCGGCTGTCTCTCCGCGGCCGCCCGCGCCTCGGCCGTTGTCGCCGCCGGGCCCCGCTGCACAAAGATCTGCTCCGTCACCCGGTCGAACCCTGGGAATTCCGCCATTCTGTGATGTGCTGCTCTTGCGTGCTGTCCTCCCCAATGGGTTCCTCCCCAACAGAAATGTAGACCTCGGCAACCCCACTCTACGGCCTGACTCAGCATCCCTCACATGGAACAGCTCAGCATCCTCTCACATTCCTTCGCATCTCTGACGTCCCCGGACGGTCAATCACCGTTCACATCTGCTCTCTCGTCAAAAATACGACCCTGTTTTGGCTTTTCTGCAACTTCCCTGCAACCAATCTGACACCATGGCTGCTCCCACCTTTGCTGATGCCTCGCGCATCACCGCCCTCGATGCGACGACTTACGCCGCGAACTTTCCGGCCCAATACTGCATTGGCTCCGGTAAGTCGCCTTTTCTCTACAATACCACTCTGCTGACCAGCCAGTGCCCCATGGCGGCTTCGTTGCCTCGTGCTTCTTGCACGTTGCCCAGACCCACCTCGCTGCCCGCAAGCAGCCCGACACCGTCGTCGCCCACATTGAGTACCTGAACCGCACCGAGGTCGGCCCAGCCGTCTTTGTGGTGAGCGAGGTCAAGATCGGCCGGCGCACGAGCGTGCTGCATGTCAGCCTCTTTCAGCACGCCCTCACCCTCGACCAAGCCCCTTGGGTCACCCCCGGCCGCTCACGCCAAGCCGCCGCCGCCTACCTGACTAACACGGCTCTCGCCCACGAGTCCGGCCTCTCGCTGCCGACCGGCTTTGTTCTGCCGCCTGCCGGGGTCCCGCCGCCCCCTCCTGTCGACCTTGCCGCGCTCGGCCGCGACGGCACGGACGAGAACTGGACTCGGCTGCCGCTCGCCCTCGACCGCTATCGTGCTGTCCTTGGCCGCACCGAATTCTACGTCCCTCTCCCCGACGCAGACCACCCGCCGACCCCCCAGCGCCGTGCCGTCGTCGACATGTGGATCCGTCTCGCCTCCCACGAACGCTTCACCAACACCACTCTCGGCTTTGTTGCCGATATCTGGCCCTACGTCGTCGAATCCTACCGCGACGCCGCCCCCGACGATAAGTCTCCCCCTTACTTTGATCCCGCCCAGGTCTACTGGTACCCCACTCTTGCCCTCAACCTCGACGTCAAGACCGCCTTGCCCCCCGACGGCGTCGAGTGGCTCTTTGTCCGTGTCGCCACCAAGCAGATCCGCCACGGCCGCCTCGATCTTGAAGTCATCATCCTCGACGAGAACCAGAGCCTCGTTGCGCTCAGCCACCACGTCTCCCTCATCCTCGACGCCTCCCGCAACCTTGCCGAGCGCAGCCACACCAAGGGTAACCTGTAAAGAGTAGACATCCTTTTCCACTTTTTTTATTGTTCAGTGTACCTCTTGCTTCATGTCCCGTTCGTCGGTAGAGACTCGCCGAACCCTCCGGCAGCCGCCGTTTGGATCAAAAAGTAGGCGTAATATAATAAGAAAAAAAAACGGCAAGCAAACGCCCGTGCCCTTTCCATTTTCCTTCTTTTCCTCAGCCGTTACACATCTACTCCTCCTCCTCCTCCTCCTCGTCGCCGTCGCCCTTGCTGGCGGCCGCGGCCTTCTTTCTCCGGACACGGCCGGGGCGGCCGCCGCCAAAGGGCGACTTCAGCGAGAAGTCAATGTGCTTCTGCGAGTCGAGACGGACGATAAACGACGGCACGTTGACGACCTGCTTGCCGACCCGGATGTGGCGCTGCCGGATGAGCACGCGCGCGTGGTGGATCGACTTGGCCAGGCCCAGCTTGTACACCAGCGTCTGCAGGCGGCGCTCCAAAAAGTCCTCCACCTTGAGGGCCAGCACGTAATCGAGCTTCATGCGCGAGTCGTCCAGCACACCGACACGCACCAGACGGCGAATCAGGGCGTTGCCCTCGAACAGCCGCTTGGGGTCCTTCTCGTCGAGCGTCAAAAGCTGACTGTGGCTGGTTAGCACGTCGATGCGCCAGCGAGCGGCTTTGCGTGTTCCATGGGAAAGGAACGAGGACGAGACCTACCGGGCCGCACGACGGATCTTGGACAGCGTGAGCAGCACGCGCCACACCTCACGCTTGTTGCGCAGGCCATACTCGCCAACCAGCTTCAATTCAGAGTCACTGTATCCCGGGGGGTGCGGAGAAGAAAACAAAACCCTCCATTAGCGATTTGCTCACAACGACATGAGCCAGAAGCACGCTTCTGCTCAGTGGCCGGTGAGGATGGCAGGGGGAAACACGAACAGTCGGGCGGCCTCGAAGGGGCGACGGGGGACCTTGGCGGTCTTGGAGTACGACAGGGGAGCCATCTTGTGCGAATGTCAAGACGAGTCGATGTCTTTCGGCGTTGTCGATGATGGATGCAAAAAAAGAAGTCAAATTCGACACGAGGGGAGCCAACAGACGGAGAGAAAAAAAGGGCGCCAAAATAATTCCTGCCCTAAGCGAAAATTTAGGTTTGTGTGCACCGCGCAAAATCCTCGCTCGGAAAAACCACCCACCAACGCCATCACGTGCACACACGCACTTTTTCTTCCGGTTGGCCCTAAAAGATTTTTGCGTCAACAATTTCGCGGGGGCCTCGACCGACACAAATCCTAAGCCGCCAAATCTTCCGGGTCTTCGAAGAGACAACACGTTCCCTTCACACCCCGATTCATATCCTATTTCATAGCCCATCAGCACAATGGGTAAGAGCGCAGGTCTCCGGTCCGGCACGCGGTACGCCTTCTCGCGGAACTTCCGCGAGAAGGGCATGATCCGCCTCTCGACCTACCTCAAGACGTACCGGTAAGTAAAGAGAATCTGGAGAGAATCCGAAGAGAAGCAGGGGAGAATCGAGGCGGGATCGAGATGGAACCGAGAGGAGAATGAGGTGGGAAGACGCAGAAACTCGATCGGACGCTGACTCCTGGCAGGGTCGGCGACATTGTCGACCTCAAGACGAACGGTGCCGTCCAGAAGGGCATGCCGCACAAGGTCTACCACGGCAAGACCGGCGTCATCTACAACGTCGCCCGGAACGCCGTCGGTGTGATCATCTACAAGAAGGTCAAGCACCGGTACATTGAGAAGCGCGTCAACGTCCGCGTCGAGCACATCTCGCCCTCCCGGTCGCGCGACGACTTCCTGCGTCGCGTCAAGACCAACGCCGAGCTCAAGAAGCAGGCCAAGGCCACCGGCAACACTGTCCAGCTCAAGCGGTTGCCCGCCATGCCGCGTGGCTCGCACACTCTCTCCCTCGACGGCAACGCCCCGGAGACCGTCGCCCCGGTCGCCTACGACACCGCCATCTAAGCCAACCTTGGCGGACGACCCTGAGAGGAACAGCGTTTGCGCACCAGTGATGAGGAGGAAGGACGGCGCGGGAGGATCTATTGGGTGTTTTATATTCCATGTGTTGTCCGTTTCTTCCTTTGCGTCATAAACAACCACGGATTTGGGGACATGCATGCTTCTTGTTTTGGTCTCGAGGGAGTGCTCAGGGAAAAAGCAAACAAAAAAAGAGAAACAAAATAAACCAACATCAATGTGCCTTTCGATAATTGGCCGAGTGCCAAGCCTTCGTAAAGGTCGAATTTAATGGCAGCGAAGCCGTCTGGCACTTTAAAATGCGCCGGCTCCAAAAATCGCTGAAGGGGAGGAATTCATCGCAAGGCGACCGTTTCGCTATAGAAGGTAATACGGGAGGGCATCTCATGTATTTGGATATTACGACCTCTTCCGGGGCCGCGCAGTTGAGGCCGACAATCGAGACTATTACTGCTACAAGTAAAATATCCCACTCACAAAACTTTAACACGGTCTGCTGTAATTCGGCAATTAGCGTGATGCTCCACGACGAAGTTGTCCGTATAAGTCCGGGTTTAAGATACTGTCGGTCTGTGCAGTATGGGATGAAAACGCCCCCGTGGCATCTACGGGTACATCATCCGAGACCCAACCCTGAGTTACATAGTAGTTTAATGTGATACTTCACATTGCCTCCCAGTGGGCAAGGCGAAAATGCCTGTCTTCATCGCGATGCTTCCGACCAGGCCAGCTTATTGGGTAGATATTTGCACTAACCACAAGAGGTATCCATGTAAGCACGACTAACCTGGGCACTGCAACGTTGTCTGCTATTATTATTCGACGCTACGTCCAGCTTGAAGGCGAAGCAGAGAACGAAGTATGCAGGCCGCCTTGGTCGCCCTTTCCCTATCGGCCATGGCAAGCTGTTTGTATGCTGCCTTGCCCCACCATAGAGGCATTGCCCTCGTACCTGCTCTGAGTGCTCCCCCGCTCTCTAAGCCAAACACCCAACTTTTTTGGATTCTGTGGTGCTGTATGGATTCCAACGTTTCGAAAATCCGTCCGGCGGCATCATGTCTGTGTATCGAGTTTCCGGCCTTCCTGCCGAGGTCTCGAACGATGGTGCACAGCTAATTCTCAATGCGGTGTTTGGCCCTGCTGCCGAGGTGAAGGTTCGGTCGCTAGGTCTGCATCCTCAAAGGCCTTCTGTCGTCGCCATTGTGATGTTTTCCAGTACGCCGGCCTGTTTGCAAGGCACGAGCCCCTGGCGACTCGAAAAGGCTCTGGCATATGGCGGGCAGCCGCGACATGTCCGGCTTGAAATCGACACAGCCTTTCTCGGCTTCACCCCACTAAACATTGTCAGAGGGGTTGAAGAGGACGGGCACGATACAATCGATTGCATCGTCATCAGCGGTCTCAGCAGCCATCCTTTCGGGTCATGGAAGGAGAGGGGAGGCCAGTTTATGTGGCTGGTGGACGATGGCGACGCTTACCCCCCCAATGTGCGCATGTTGCTCTACGGCTACGACACCTCGCTCGTGGCCAGCAAGTCGTTTCAGGACATTGCCGATATTGGCGAGCGACTCGCCATCTCCATCAAAAGCATACGAAAGCCGCCACGTACTGCCAGCCCTATCGTCTTCATCGCCCACAGTCTGGGCGGGCTCGTCGTTAAGGAGGCTGTCTGCCAGATGGCTGCGAGGGACATGACCGACGCGCTGTGTGTGTACGGGCTCTTGTTCTTCGGTGTGCCTCACTATGGCCTCCTGGTCGAGCCATGGCTGCGCATGGTCCACAAGCAAGCCAACGAGGCGCTCATTAAGAGCCTTCGGCCCGGTTCGCGCGAATTGCAGCGCCTGGACGACAGGTTCAAACACGCATTTGGGCAGCCGGGATCCAAGGTCATCTCCGCCTACGAGACGATGCAGAGCCGGACGACAAAGGAGACGGCGCCGGGCGTTTGGGACCGGTCCGGCGAGAGCGAGGTGCTCGTCCATGCAACCTCTGCCATTGGTCACTGGTCCGACTGCGTCTCACTTACAACGATCCCCGTCAATCAGAATCATGAAGACCTGCCAAAGTTCCACGGCCGTTTTGATCAAGACTACCTACTGTTGGTGAACCACTTGCAAGACATCTGGGCCAATGCCGTTGCCACGGTGAAAAAAAGAGTCGACAGCGCAGAGCCAGGCGTCGATGTGGGTAGCTCGTACGAGGCGGCGAGAGAGCCAGAGCCAGGCACGTTTGATCTCACTGCCCCCCCTCTTCTCGGGCTTTTACCTCTGTGGCCCAACCCTGAGACGATGGACGTCCACAAGTTTGAGACTAATGTGGACGTGATCGCCATTCACGGTCTGGCCGGCCACGCTTTCAACAGCTGGACCGAGGGCGACAAGCTTTGGCTGCGAGATTTCTTACCCTGGCAGCTGCCCGAGGCTAGGGTCTTGACCTTTGGCTATGATACGACACCAGTGCTCATAGGCCAGAATGCCAACATGCGCGATTTCGCACGACAGTTGCTGGAAAGCATTCGGCAGCTGCGTCGTCGAGACAGCGACCGGTCCAGGCGCAAGACCATCTTTGTGTGCCACGGACTAGGTGGCATCGTCTTCAAGCAGGCCATGATCGTGGCCCACGAGAAGAGGCAGCTGTATGGCGACATTGGAGAGTCCGTTGCTGGTGTCGTGTTTTTTGGAACACCGCACCGGAGGCCAGAGGAGACAAAATTTTGGTCTGACTACCTATCCAAGGTGGCTCGCATCCACAAGCTTCCAACCAGCTCGCTGCCCGGCCTCAGCGTCAAGTCAGCCGAGCTTGGAGGCATTTGCTCCCAGTTTGTCAAGCGTGGAATGCACCTGCCGATATTCAGCCTCTACGAGCGGCCCGATTCCGAGCAGGGGGACTCTTTGGTGGTCAACGAGCCCTCAGCCATCATCCACCTGCCCAACGAGACGTCTCGTCCTCTGGATGCCGACCACAGCGGCATGTGTCGCTTTCTCACGAGTTCTAGCGCGAACTATCTGACCGTCTACAACTGCATCGCCGAGCTCTTTGACACATTGTCCGAAGATGTCGGGCAGACATGTGAGTGGCACCTCCCCTTTTCTTTGCTGCACATTCTTACCATGTACAGATTTCAATCATGACCAGCGAATGTTTTTGGCAAAATTGCGATCCGTTGATGCGACGAAAGCTCTCAAACTCATCCCGCTGCAATGGGGACAGTCCTCAAGCTGGTTTCTCAAGCACGCCGACGTTCAATCCTGGACTAGGCTGCGGGGCCATCAGGTTATCTGGCTCTATGGTCCGCCCGGCTCTGGCAAGTCGGTGCTTATGCGATCTATGGTCACGTACTTGTTTGAACACAGCGAGGAGCCGGACGGCTCCATTATCCGCAAGCCTCTCCATTTCTTCTTTGACGACAAGGACCTGACGCGCAAGTCGTCCTTTGCCTTTGTAAGCTCGATTCTCGACCAGATCCTCTCCGACAACCGGACCGCGTTCGTACTCAAGTATCTTGAGGGCCGTGACATGAAAAAGGACGCAGCCTCCGAGGATGGCCTCTGGGAATGTCTAGCCACCATCATTGAGCAGTCACGGGGCATCATGTTCCAGCTGGTAGTCGATGCCGTTGATGAGGTTCTTCGAAACACGGCGGATGCCCCATTCACCATCATCGAGCGGCTTGAGCGGTTGACATCCCTGGATTCAAGCTGGCGCTTTCGGATCATGCTGTCTAATCGGGAGAGGCGGTCGTACGAGTTTGCGGGTGCGGGCATCGCCGTGATTAACTCCAACAACAACGTCACGCAGCATAACGTGCACGAGTTCATCCGCGCCCAGGTCGGCAAGTCCTTCGCGCGGGCGTACATCTCGCCCAGCGTCGCCGCTGATGTTGAGGACAAGATTATGGCCATTTCTGGCGGTAACTTTTTGCATGCGCGACTTGCGTGGGAGCAGTTCTCCAAGGGCGTTGGCCGGTGGTCTCGCGGACAGATTCAGGACGGCCTGTTACGGCTAAACAGCTCGTCTCACGACCTTGCTGCCGTTTACTGCAGGCTGCTGAAGAGCATCCCGGCTTCGCATCAGGTCCAGGCCAGGGCCTCGTTCGCCATTCTCCGGGTGAGCCGCGAGAAGCTAACGTCTCGCCAGCTGGCCTTTTTTGCTACCCTGCACAGCTACAAGGCGGCTGGCCAGAATGTACGCTTGCGTGCGCTGGAGCTGCAAAGTGCCGACTTTGAGAGCTACCTGTCCGAGGCGTGCGGGTACATCATCAGCAAGGCAGACGACAACACTGTCAACTTTGCTCATGTATCGGCAAAGGACCTGCTCTCGACCCGCATTGAGGATCTAGACCCGGAGCAGCACCGGATCATGTCCAGATATGTCGTCTCAGATCCCGACGCGCACTCCATGGTCCGGTCGCTGTGTCTTTCTGTTCTCGAGCTGGAAGACCGCGATACCAGCTCTTGGAAGAAGATCAGGACTCAGTTGATAGCTGACGAGTACATGTTTCTTCCAGATGCAAGTGGTGAAGAGCTCTTCCGCAAAATCAGTTTGATGAAAACATCATGTGTCGCAAGACTGGGAAAAACGCCGTGCTTTGCATATGCCCTTCGCCACTGGGCCACGCATTACGAGGTCGCAGCCCCCAGCGACACGGATGACAGGCTTATGGCCGGTTTTCTATCTAGTGAGAATGGCTTTTACTGCCATTATCTCAGTCTTGAAATCGAGATATCAAACGCGAACCCTCATTTGAGAAGATATGGAGCGCACACCTTTGCCAGCATAACTTCCACAGGGGCTCTATTCCGGGCACTGGCTCAAGGCGACTGTCCAGGCATCATCCAAGAACTTCTCGCAAACGGTGCCCGGGTGAATGCTTTTGAGCGGTACGAGGACGACGTCACGCCTCTGTCCTGGGCCATCATCTGTGGACGAAGAGAATCGTTTCGCGTGCTTCTTCGAGCTAAGTACATCGACGTCAACTATGGAAATTCTGGGAAACGAAAGGCCGTTCACTATGCTGCCCGAACTCCGGACGTCTTCTTCATCCGATCACTAGCCGGTCACCCAGACATCAACGTCAACGTCATAGCCGACGATATTGGCACACCCCTGCACCAGGCACTGCGCTCGCTCAACGTGGCTGCAGCGCAGATCCTCCTCGACCACCCGAATATTGTTATTGATAGCGCGAACCAGGATTTTGAGCCGGCTTACGTGGTGGCATTTAGGAACAAGGTGTGGGAGCCGCTCTTGGAAAAGATGCTACGACTGGCCGCCGACAAGATCCTGAACACGGCTACGCCTGGAACCAGCCCTCTCCTGATGGCCGGCGTCCACGGCTGGACGGGCATAGAAGAGACCATCCTCCGTGCACACCCCGAGCAAGTGCTTGTGGTCGACACGTACACCAAGATGAATGTGCTGGCAACCTATGCTTATTTCGGGCGCAAGGACAAGCTGCTCTGGATTCTCGACCGCCTCCCTTCCGAAATGGCTCTGCGCCACTCCGGCGAGAAATACGACGTGCTGCATTTATGCGCCCACCAGAACTGGGAGGACGTCGTTTATCGGCTGCAGCGGCAGTACGGCCTGGCGTCCCTCTCGCGAGACCACTCTGGCCGCACGCTGCTGCATTGGGCCATGGAGTACGACTGGGACACCAGCAGACTCAGCCTGGGCGACTACAGCTCGGAAGAACTTGATGCACAGGACCAAGACGGCCAGACGGCCGTTCACATTGCCATTGCGAACCGCAACATGACGGCCCTCGAGCTGCTGGTGGCCTCGGGCGCCAGCTACATGATTCGTGGCAAAAACGGCATGTCTCCCGTTCACCTGGCTGCCGAGCAGGGCTACCGGGCTGCGCTCGACTTCTTCATCGAAGTGCCTGAGCGTGAGTTTGGCCGCACCAACACCGGTGCCGGCCTGCTACACCTGCTGGCACTCTGGTTTGACGGGACGGTTGTCAGCCGCTACGTGCGCTTCAAGCGGGCCAAGTTGGACATTGTCGACCGCCAGCGCCGCACCGCCCTGCACTATGCCGCCATGGTCAACAACGTGTCCGCGGCTGAGCGATTGGTTGCCCTAGGTGCCCGCCTTGAGATGCGGGACGCCAGCGGCATGACGCCGCTGCTTGAAGCCATCCGCAGCGGTGCCATCAAGACCGCAGAGCAGCTACTCAGGCTCGGCGCCAATCCGCGGGTTAAAGATGCGTTTGGCCAGACCTGCCTCCATCTGAGCTTCCGCTATGGCCACGACGGCCTCGTGACCCGCTTCCTGAACATGCAGCTCGATATTCACGGCGTCGACCGCTTTGGCATGACGCCGCTGCACCGCGCCTGCGGCGCCGGCCAGCCCGATCACATTGACGAGCTTCTCGGGCGCGACGCCTACTGGAACCCGAAAAACATATACGGCCGCTCACCCATCGATCTGGCCGTCGAGCACCGCAACACGAGCGCAGTCAGAGCCATGCTCACTTGGCTGCGCCGGGCCGGCACCAGTGAGAGGCGCACGAGGCGCCGTCTGCACAGTGCCCTCACACTCGCGTGCGAGCTCCAGTATAAAAAGATTGACGACATGCTCGTCCAGGCCGGTGCCCGCGTCGACCGGAGACAGATCAAGGTAAAGCAGATCTACATGCTTGGGCCCCGACCGGAGAACCGCTGGCCGCTCGTTCTTCGCGAGCGTGTGATAATTCCCGAACCGGAGATTCCTTAGCATGCCAATACAACAAACACGGGTCGCCCGATGTGGCCTTGGTTTGCGAGAGGTTGAGAGTCCTGAGACCATTTATGTTCTTTCTCCTCAAGTAACAGGCTAGCGTCCCGTTGGTATACGTTTTAAAGCGATCCAGAGCATCGGAAACAGGACGTGCCGTGTGTCCCGAATCATTCCAGTGCAGATATCGAGAAAATCCACCATTGGTATGAAGCGACCATACAAAGGCCACGCATTCTCGATGATGGCTGTGTTCTGCCCAGAGCCAAAGCTCAGGCTTGATCTTGTAAACTGGACTACGCCGACAGTTTTTTTCCGGACCCGCCTGTGGTGTCTCCGCGGATGATCAAGCGTGCAGCGGCGTGGGATATGGAGATGCGATACAGGGTCAAGGTCAATGGTTTGCTTGCGCTGATTAGGCGGTGGCCTGCACGCGACCCATATGCAAGCAAGCGCTCGAAGACGGAGCTCTTGCTGGACGACCACGATGAGCTACGATACATTGGATAGTTTCGAGTTCCAAATTTATTGTCAGCACGAGAGTAAACCTCTTAGAACTGGAATATTCTTACTCCTTGACTTTTGTGATTTTGCTCGCATCATAAAACATAATGAGCCCTAAGCGGCTTTAGGGGGTGTTAGTTACAAAGACGTCGACGGCACTACTCGAAATTGTAAGGCTGTGGTGATAACAGCCGACGCTGTTCGGGGAGAAGAAAGACAAACAGGAGACGTGGCCGAGTGGATCCAAGCTGTAGAGTGGAAAGTGAGAGCAAGTCTACGGATTTGAAAGGCACGGCCGCGCACCTTCTCTGAGCGGCAGTTGAGTGAACGGACCGTCACGTGGCTACCGCCTGGTAATAATTGTCTGTCGGGTTTGGGCCGAAAAGGAAGGAGGCTGCATCTTGTGTGACGAGTATCAGGATTTCGATATCTACCTCTGGTCAGATTCCCTAGCCAGCTTTCACTTTACATCCAGATATTCAAACGATTTTTGTTACTCTGCAAAGGAAAAAAAAACAATATCAAAGACGACCCAGGCTTACTTCAGATTGGAGCATGGATCAATCTTCTGCAGACACGCCATCACAGCGATTCGCAAATGCGGAAACACAACTCGGCCGTCTTTATTGGCAAGACTTTTGTGACGATTCTTTGGGGTCGACGGATTCTCAGGAAGCAGGAAGAGCCAAGAAAGCTGAAAACGAGGTAGCCTTCCATATTAGCTGTCTCTCAAGTAGGTGCCGGAAGATCTCTGCTGTTGCCGCGATTATCGAGCGGGAGAACGGGCGGCTGTGTCGACACTTGAGAGCGGTGGCATCAAAGCGGGCGCAGAGGCAGTCCCTCTGGCTGCGTGAAGCAAACACGACGACGACGGACACAAACGAGTTTCATAGATTTTCCAACCTGCCGGCAGAAATCCAGATGATGGTCTGGGAGGCAGCCGTCACGCCGCCAAGATGCCGGCATATTGCTGCCATTTGGGAGACGGCCAGCGCCCCCAGTCGGAAAGAGAAGCGTCTTGGCTATGCGAAAATGCGTGGCGCCCACGACTGCGACCCTGCTCACCTCTGGTTCCTGGAAGATGACATTGGGCTCTGGACAGCCTGCCGTTTATCTCGCGAAATTGTCAGGCGCATTCACGCCGGCGCCTGCCGGCGTCTCGCTGCCACCGACAACTGTCCTTGCCCTGTCAATATCAAGAGGTTTGAGCTTCAATGCCGGCGTGTCGGTCGACTCAACCGCATGTGTCTTGAATATCAAGCCTTGGTGCGAAATGTCGATTTCATCATTAAGCGGGATTATCTCCATGCAGAGAACGCCTTCCGAAAGCAGTCAAAGACAGAGAAGCACATGGTCAGTTACGATACCAAGGCAAAGTCAGAGAGGGACAAAGTGTTGAATAGAATTCGGGGGCTCTACTGGCTGGACGGCGGCCTACTACAGAAACAAGACGATGACTCGAAAAATACGGAAAACATCATGGTGCGAGTTCTGCGGCAGCTCTACGACGTGGTCGACGACCTACCAAAGGGCCCAAACGACGGCCCCATTCGTCGGGAATGCTTGACGCAGTTTCGCCCCCCGCTGAGCATGGGCTACCTGCTTGGAGTGCCGTGGGCGTGATGTAGACAGTAGGCGGACCTGTCATCGGTCACAGTCAACCCTGCTACCATAAGCGATGGGGTATCTTTGAGGTGGATCAGTCGATGGTGGGGATTCCTATATTACCAAGCGCCGGGCAATCGGTCAACGATGGAGAAGAGTGGTCAATTGTCGTCAAGTAACTCAACTTTTAGTCAGAATCATGGAGCCTTTCCACTTGCTCATTCTGCCCTTCTTGCCATTGACACCGGTTTTGACATATCTGCTCACTGTCGCTTGTGCAAACGCTAATACTAAAATTGCCACTTTTAGGACTGTTAGCTTTCACATTTCTCTCTTCGTCTGGACAGTCGGTCTCAAGCCGGAGCATCATAACAAGACAGAGCAGACTGTCAATTCTGCAATTTAGTTTCATTCATCAGGTCGTCAAAAGCATACGAGTAATATGCTCTGTCTCCTGCAAGCAAAAAGTAAGAAATACAACTGTCTGGCCTGCTCTTCTGGTTCTCCTCAAATACCAGCCTCTTTCTCCCGCCAGGAGAGCCGACGAGTTGGACACCGCACTCTCCCCACGGGAAACGAAAAGCGAAAGAAAATTACAGTAACACAATAGAAAATTAGAGCTATATGCGCCCAGGTATAAGAAGACGGAAAATATTCCAAAACGAGGGACGGCCGGTCCCAGCGGCAGCATGACGCCACGAGACGGCGGAGAAACAGCAAGGAAAAGGCCCTAGACAATGTGGGCAACAAGGAGAGCGCACCGGCATAGCGGAACAAGACGAGATAGGAAAGGCAAGACATAAGGTCGTAAGAGAAGGCTGAAAGAGCGGTTTAGGGTTCGTGAACATGAACAGGCAAAGTAGGACACGCCAGAAAAGAGGCGGGAGGGCAGGCGAAGCGCCGCCAGGCGACGGACAATGAGACAAAGGAAAGAGAGGTTTCGGGCGAGAGGCCCACGCCACCTCGGGACGGGCACGGCGCTCTAGGGCCGGTGTCTGACTGTGCCGTGGGTCGGCGTCGACAGCGCGGGCGAGGCCTGGTGCGAGTGCCGGTGGCGCCACGTGCTGCTGTGCGAAAGCGTGCCGACGTCGTGTTTGCCTGAGCTGTCAGTCCGACGTTTACAGAATCCCAAATCCGCCAAACTCAAAATTCAAATTCCACTCACCATCACAGCACGCCCGCACATTCTCGAGCCGGCCAGCTTCGCGGTCCTGCGCCACGTAGAGCTCGCGCACGTCTTCGGCGCTGTCGTTGACCTCGCTGGCCTCGTAAATGTCGTTTTCCTGCCCCGGGCCGGCGGCGTGGCGGTGGCCGTGGCCGCGGGCCTTGAACTGCGTCGACAGCGACTGGCTGGACCGCCAGTAGCCGCCGATCCGGCTGAGGCGGCTGCGCGACGAGAGCCCGGCCACGGCGCGCGAAGGCGTCATTGTCGACCCCATCGTGCCCGTCACGTTCTTCTTGGGCGTGGGCGTGAGCGTCGGCACGTTCATCGTCCCCCCAAACGCCGGCGACTCGTTTTGCGTCGTCCGCGAGTTGTACGACGACAGCGACAGCGGCGCCTGACGACGGACCTGCGAGGCCGCCGCGCGAGCCCCAAAGGCCGGGTTGAACTCGTCAACGTCCTCGCGCGTGATCTGCTCGCCGTTGGCCGTCATCCCGTCGTCCTCTTGCCCCTCGTCCTTACGCAGCAGCAGGTAGGACAGCGCGTTGAACCAGACCTCGTGGCCGTGGCCCGTCGTGCAGGTAAACTTGATCGTGCGGCCCGGCGAGATCACCACCAGACTCTTGCGGTGCAGCCCCGGCGGCATCGGGTTGTCGTCCGCCACGACCCGAACACCCTCGATAATGACGCTCTTGGCCCGCTGCTCTACCCGGCTGCCGGCCGTCGGCCCCTGGTCGCTCCAGTACAGCATGCGCGTGTAGGGATGGATCCAGAAGTAACGGCGGTGCCGCTTCTCCGACAGCCCCGACCGCGCCGTCTTGCGCGTGTACTTCCACAGATACTCGCCGATCATCGTCTGGGTGATAGCCTGGATCATGCGAGGGTCGATATGGCCGGTGCCGCCGCTGAACACGTCGCCGTCGTGCATGCCGAAGCGGGCGTTGACCTCGGACGCAAATGACGACATGGACGTCTGCCGGCTGATCGTGCTCGGGATCCCGGCCGCCGTCGTGCCGCCAACGTTGCTGCCGTTCGTGTGCGACTGGGGGCGAGACGGCGGTCGCACGTTCGCCTTGGGCGTCGGCGTGCCGCTCTGGCCGGCAAAGTCAAAGTCCCGCACGACCGTCCCGACCGGAGTCTGGGTGCGCCGCTGGATTGCGACCACGGATCCAGAAGAGCTGCCACGCGCCGCCTCGATCACCTCCTTATGGTTCGCCGGCAGCGGTGGCATGCCGTAGTCCGTCGACCGCCGGCTGCTGGATGCAGAGCCAGGGCGGCGCACGTTTGGCATAACCGTCAGTTCGGCAGTCATGCCTCGCCGAACCGACCCACTGATGCTCTCCATCGAGGTGTTCTCAAAGTGCTGTCCAACGGCGGTGACGGGCTGCTTCGTGGGCTTCGCGGCCGCACGGGGGGTGCCGTCCAAGTTCTGGTCAGTCTCGTCTCGGAGCGAGAGAATGGTCGCGTCAAACACGTTGCCCATCTGCTCGTTCCCAGACTGGGCGTTGGCCGAGATCTCCCGGAACGGCCGCTGTGACTCCGGTGTCTCCGAAAGACCGCGGGCGCCAGGCGACTGGCACGTCTCATCCTCGGCAATGACCGGGGTAGGAGGGCTGTCGTGCTTCGACCACCCTCCCGTGGCAGGACCCAGCGCAAACTTGTCTGGCGTTCTCGGGAGTTGCGTCTCGTCGCCATCGCGAGGGATGATAAACGCATTCCGCTTGAGGCCGTTCGTGGCGGTGCTGCTGGAGCCAACAGCGGCTGTCCCGGCGGTCGCGGCGGCGGCTGCGGCGACACCGGCAACGGCCACGGCTGCAATGACTGGCTCGGGTTTCCATTCGTCCGTCTGCGTCCCCGTAGAGTTGGAAGTCGGAGGAGCAGCGACGGGAGCAACAAGAGCAAGAGCCCTCTGCTGGTCCTCCTTTTCGGGCTCCTCGGTAGCAATAGGCTCGATATCCTGCGAGAAGACGCCAGAAAACTCCATGGCCGGGACCGGCAGCTCGGGTTCTGCCACCGGTTCGACACCTTCGGTCTGCATCGACGACACGGAGAACAGAGGCGGTGGTGCGAGTTCCCGTTCGGGTTCCGACACGGGCTGAACGTGCTGCGACAGGACGCCCGAGACGGAGAACGCATCCATAGGAGGCAGAGCGCGTTCGGGCTCAGAGACTGGCTCGACGTGTTGCGAATGCACTCCGGTGAACGAGAGAGGAATAGGGGTCGGTTCAGGTTCGGCAACGGGCTCAAACGTTTGCGACTGCACGCCGGTGAATGAGAAAGGAACAGGAATCGGTTCTGGCTCTGCCACCGGTTCGAATGTTTGCGACTGCACTCCAGTAAACGACAGCGGAACAGGGATCGGCTCGGGTTCCGCCACGGGCTCAAAGGTTTGCGACTGAACTCCGGTAAACGAGAGAGGAACAGGGATCGGTTCCGGCTCGCTGATCGGCTCGACATGCTGCGACTGCACGCCGGTGAAAGACAGAGGAATAGGAGTCGGCTCAGGTTCCGCCACGGGCTCAAACGTTTGTGACTGCACGCCGGTGAATGAGAAGGGAACAGGAATCGACTCCGGTTCCGCAACAGGTTCGAAAGTTTGCGACTGCACTCCAGTAAACGACAGAGGAACAGGAATCGGCTGCGGCTCCGGCACAGGCTCAAACGTCTGCGTCTGCACTCCAGTGACCGAAAAGGCAACCGGAACAGGCTCTGGCTCCGACACCGGCTGGACATGCGCCATCTGCAGGTCAGACACCGACAAGGGCACGGCAACGGCCCGTACAATCGGCTCAGCTTCAGGCTCCACACGCTGCGACTGCACTCCAGACACCGCAAACGGCTCGGCAATAGCACGCACAGCCAGCACTGGCTCGGGTTCGGACACGGGCACCACGTGCTCAGCAAGAACATGGGTGAATGAAAATGCAGGCGCCTTGCGCTCGGGCTCCGAAACGGGCACCACGTGCTCGGCTTGGTGGGCAGACAGGGTGAATGCAGGCAGTTCCCGCTCTGGTTCGGACACCGGGGCGACATGTTCCACCTGGTGAGCCGACAGGGAAAAGGCGGGCAGTTCCCGCGCCGGCTCCGACACCGGGGTGACGTGTTCCACCTGCACGTTGGTGAACGATAAGGTGGGAAGCTCCCGCTCTGGCTCGGACACTGGGATGATGTGCTCGGCCTGGAGGACAGACAGGGCGAACGCAGGCCGCTCCGGCTCCGGCTCCATCACAGGCACAACGTGCTCCGCTTGGTGAGTCGACAAGGAGAATGCGGGTAGCTCCCGCTCAGGTTCCGCCACGGGAACGATGTGCTCCGCCCGGTGAGTTGACAGGGTGAACGCAGGAAGCTCCCGCTCGGGCTCAGCCACGGGCACAATGTGCTCCGCCTGGTGAGCCGATACGGTGAATGCGGGCAGTTCCCGCTCAGGCTCAGCCACAGGCACAATGTGCTCCGCCCGGTGAGTTGACAAGGAGAACGCGGGCAGCTCCCGTTCCGGCTCCGCCACAGGAACGACGTGCTCTGTCTGAACAGTCGAGTAGGAAAATGTAGGCGGCTCGGGGATCTCTGGCACCGGTAGCTCGACAGGTGCGATGTGGACTGTTTGAAGAAGCGACGAGGAGAAAGTAGGGAGCTCCCGCTGGATAGGCACGACGTGTTCTGCCTGCACAGACGACAAGGCAAACGTGACCGGGGTCGGCGGCTCTGGGGCGGGAGCCTCCGGCTCGGCCACGGGCTCCAGCAGCACCGAGAACATGTCGGACATTGCGAGTTCGACAGGCTCCCGCTCGAGATCAAGTCCGCGCGTGTCGTCCTCGGTCTTTCCGGCAACTTCAATCGGCTTCGAAACCGGCGGCGACAGAAGAATGGGAGCCAGGACGGCGCCGAGCTTGGACGGGGGCGCCGGGAATTCCTTCAGTCGCTCGCCCATGTCGGACATGAACGAAGTGGGACGGGATCCCAGGGCGGCATCGTCATCGTGGTCCTCCTCCGACCACGGCAGGATCGTGAGGGACTCGGTGAGAGAGGACCGGTCGACCATGACGATCTTGGATGAGGACGGGACGCCAAGCTTTCCTCCACTGCCCACGACAGCCGCAGAAGGCGACGCCGACCGGGAGCGATCCGGCGTCCCATTGCTTGCGCCATCCTCGTCGCTGTCCTCGCCCAGCTCGCCCAGTTCGGCGAACAGACTCTGCTGGCCCGGGGCGCGTGGCGTGCTGTTAGCAGAGCTCGCGCTCACACCGGCCACAGCAGGAGAGCCGGCGCCGCTATAGGGACTGCCCTGTGCGCCGAGAGGACTGCTGCTGGCGTCTTCGATGCTAGCCATGTGGCGAAGACGGCGCGTGGCGAGGGCGCCACGACCGACACGCAGGCGCATCCGGACGCTGCCCGTCGAGGCAGTCGGCGTCTTGGGTGAGCTGACAAAGTCCTCATCGTCCGAGGTCGAAGCCGTGCTCTGGTTGGCAATGTCGTAGTCGTCATGATGGGGAGCATTGGGCGTCGATCCGCTTCCCTTGGGAAACAGAGTCAGGCGGCGCCGCGGATCTTGCTCCGTCTCCGTCGCAGTGTCCTCGCCGCTCGAAAGGTCCTCGAGGCCGGTGTGGAAGGCTTCCGTAGTCGCCCCGTCGTTGGCAGTAGCAAACGACGTGTCGCTAAGGTTGTCGTTCGCCGTGTCAAAATCGTCGCTATTGTCTGCGGCACGTGCCCTGGCTGCAGTGTTGGATGGCGACTCGGCGTCAAACTCCTCCCAGTCAGGGTCGGTCGAGGGCAGCATGATCGTGTCTGTGCGGCTGGCACGAGCCGCTCCCAAATGGCCAGACCGCAGTTTCAGACTCTCCCGCCCGTCTTTCCGGTTCTTCTTGGCCGCGCCCGACGAGCCACCGTTGGGATCAGCGCGAGAACGCTCCAGATCGTCGCGAGTGTCTTGCAGCAGACGACGAAGCTCGAGCTTCTCCGTCTTCTCGCGGTGCAGATTCGTGCGCAGGCTCTGGACGGTGCGTTGGGCGTGGAGGAGGGACGTCTTCAGCGTCTCCGATTCGAGGACGGAATGGCGGGGCGTGCCCTTGACCGGCGATGCAGGCGGCGAGTGCTCGGGCGTGGCTTGGTCGTTGGCAGCGTCAAACTCGTCGTCGCTCGTGGCAGGCAGCGAGCCCCCTTCGATAACACGGCCGCGGTACTGCATCGACACAGCCCGGGCAAGCTCCTGGTTCTGACCGGCCAGCTCGTCCACCTTGCGCTGGAGAAGTGTCTTTTCGCCGTCGGCCAGGGCCATATTCCGCTTGGCCGTGCCAAGCTCAATGTCATGGTGCTTGACGGCAGCTGCGTGCTCATCACCGAGCCGGGCATGGGCACCCTTGAGTTCGTCGAGCTCCCGCTGCGCCTTGTTCTTCTCGGCTTGCAGTATGGCCAGCTGCTGGGCCACCTTCTTGTCCTTGTCGGCCGCGTCGCGCTGCGCTGCGTCCAGCTCGTGGATGCGGGTCTCGAGGTTCCAGTTCTCCTCTTTGAAGCGATGCTCGCTCTCATCCAGCTCCTTGATCCGCTCGCGCAGCGATTCCGTGGCATCTTCCTGTCGGGCCAGGTCCTGCTTGGTATCGCGCAGGTCCTCCTCCCGCTCGGCCAGGAGGGCCTGCAGGCCGCGCACCTGGGAGATGAGCGACGTGCTGATTTCGGCGGCGAACTCGATGTCGTGAACGCGGTTCGAGTTTTGGTTTCGCTGCTTGCGGTTGGACGCCGTCAGTTTGCTCGGCGATGCAGACGCGTGACTCTCGTATTTCACGGGGCTCAACGATCGCTGGGTCGTGTCAGCAGATGCGAGTCAGGGAGGACGCGCCGAGGCGACGGTGCAAACATACCCTGCCGCTTTTGCCCTCAGGCGAGCCGGCAGACTCGTTGCTGGGAATGCGCTGCTTGGGCAGAAACGCGCGAGCCGTCTCCCTGGCGACATCATCGTACTCCTTTTCGAGCTCGGCCAGTTTCTTCTTGAGCTCCGGGGACAGCTCAGACTCGGCTTGCAGGGCCTCGACCTCTTGCAGCTTCTCGGTCAGCTCTTTCTGCTGCTGCACCAGCGCGGTGCCCAAACGACCTGCTTCGGCCATGCGGCGTTCGGTTTCGGCCAGATGTGCGCGTAAGGCGCGTTTTGCTTGCTCGGTCGAAACACCAGCGCCTTCGGAGAAGGATTCCTCATCAAAATCGGCGAACCGATAGTGGTGGCTCGATCCACCCCCCATGCTCAGGCCAGGTGGCTGGAGCGCAAAAGGGCGGTCGACTACCCCCGAGTGCCGTTGCAGCGGTGTGGGCGTGACTGGGCTTCCATCCTGTTGCGGAGAAGCCATCTTGTTGTCGTGCGGTGGTTCGCCAACCCTCCAGACGAGAAGGGCCTACAAGGCAGAGAGCCGTAGCAAAACCCCTTCGCGTCTAGCACAAGGGCATACCCTTCATTCGGCAGAGATTAGTCGAAAAGGGAAATGGAGCGAGGGCAATTGTGCCAGTGTGTGCAGTGAGCCGTCCGCAGGAGACGAGCGATGTTCGAAAAGGAATTAAAGGAGAGTCCGAAGAGAAGAAGGGTGAAAAGGAACGGCGCGCGACGGGCAAAGCGTGCGGTGATTTTCAACTCGGTGTGAGCACACTGAGTTCTGGGCCGTCTGCAAGGGGGAAGGACGGCAGGCAACGGAGCGCGGCCAGTTTGCGTGCTGCTGGGTCGGCGTGCTGTCAAAACGGAGTCAGAGACGGCGGCGGCTGGTGGGAATCAGGAGAGATACAGAAAAAGGAAAATAACAAAGTGCATAGTAGTGGGGACACCAAATTCGAGACAGGCTTCCCCTGCATTGGCTCTCATACCTTTTTCTTGTGTTCGTCTCGGACAGAACGGTGCAACTGCCCCAGGCTGGATTGCAGACACGGGACGAAACAAAAAGGAGGAGGGAAAGAGCGTGGTCGACGAGGGCGGCGGAGAAGCGTGACGGGAGAGGAGGGGGAAGCAGCCTAAGGCGTTCGAGTCTGATAATGCTCGTTGGCGAAAAAACGCGACGGCGCCCACCGGTCCTGATCCACCACTACCCAGGGCCGAGCTCTTCTCTAATCTTATTCGCCGGACGCTGGGAGAGAAAGCGGCGACGAGACCGCAGCTGGAGTGGAGTAAATGTGACGCGTTTTTTAGTTTCCAGAATAAAAAGATACTCCGTACAGCAACGGCTGTCCTCGAAGACAAGCAGCCAAGACAGCGCGTGGGTGCTAAAGACAGAAGGAGGCAGCTCGCTGCTACTGCTGTTTCTGCGGCTTTGGCGTTTCCTTTGCCGTTTGTGGATTGGGCTTCGAGTGAATGGCGCCAGAAATGGCAAGGTCGTAACAGACGGGAGACGGGAAAAGCAACGAATCAGAGCCCACTCGAAATAAGGCGTGCCGCAGACACGGTAAGTTGTAAAACAGGGCTTTGGAGAAATGAAGGCAATGAAGAAGGGAAGAACAAAGAGAGAAGAATGCCTGGGATTGTATCTTATCTTATGATATCTCAAAAGTAGTCGTTTTGTTGCTATGCTGCGTGTTTTGTTGACATTGACGGCAGGCGCGTACGTAGCACTATTACGAAGTAACCAACATAACAAAGAAGCCTCCAACTTCCCCACACGTGCAAGACAGCGCCTAAGTTGCTAGTGCATGCCTTGCGGATACGATGTTCTCGTGTAGAGCTTCCATGTTCATCGTGTCTATAATAGCATTTGACTACATGGGACAGGAGAGCGCAATATCGACGCATTTGGCACCTGCGCCTCTGTGCAAAAGGGTGCGGAAATTAGTACCCGCCAGCCTGTCTCGTGCAAGAGAGACAGCAAAATAAGCCGTGTGCGCATAAAGGCCAATTTACGTGTCTGATGCCCCTGGCCAATCATTTGCCAAAACGCTGGCTGAGCGTTAGCATTGAACGGGTTAGTCCAGGGATCTGCATGCTTTGTAATTGATCATTCGCCACACTTGAATCATTTTATTGTGGCTGGTGCAGATTTGCATCGACAACACTTTCCAAGAACATCATGGCAGAGCCAGCAGCAGAACCAGCACAGACCACGGCGGCGCCGGTTGCGCCCATCGCGCCGGTGCTCTTCAAGGCGCGCGGCCGCGGCCGGGCCAAGGCCAACATGCGCAAGCGGTCGCCGACACCGCCACCGTCGCGGCCGGGCGACAGCGACAGCGACAGCGACTCGGGCGACTCGGACGACGACGGCCGCGGTGGCCTGCGGGGCGCAAAGCGTCGGAAACGGGGTGGTGTCGGTCTAGTCAGCTCATCGGCTGGTCCGGCAGCGGGAGCCGCGACAGCAAAGGCGACGACACCCGCGGTCGGACTGGAGCAGCCGCTGCACGTCACAGACCGCAGCACGCTCCTGGCGGGCTCGGACGCGGCGACGAAGCAGAGCCACCTGTTTGACGACGGCGGCCAAGCCAAGGCGAAGCCAGCAATGGCCGTGGCAGCCGGCGTAGGACCCGCGAGCCGCATAGTCGGCCCCGTCAAGGCCTCGGCCAACATCCGGACGATTACGATTACCGACTTTGCGCCGGACGTGTGCAAGGACTACAAGCTGACGGGCTTTTGCGGCTTCGGCGACAATTGCAAGTTTCTGCACGCGCGCGAGGACTACAAGCAGGGCTGGCAGCTGGACAACGAGTGGGAGAAGGTGACCAAGGGCAAGAAGAACCTGGGCGGCACGGTGGTGGCGTCTGCGGACCGCAACAAGGCCGCCGCCAAGGACGACGAGGACGACGACGAGGAGGCGATGCTGCGCGACATTCCGTTTGCGTGCATCATCTGTCGGGAGAGCTACAAGCAGCCGGTGGTGACGCGGTGCGGGCACTATTTCTGCGAAAAGTGCGCACTGACGCGGTACCGACGCGACCCGACGTGCGCGGCGTGCGGCTCGGCCACAACGGGCGTGTTCAACACGGCGAAGCGGCTGAGCAAGCTGCTAGATCGCAAGCGGGAGCGGGCGGCGCAGCGACGGCAGGCGGCGATCGACGCGGGCGAGGAAGTCAGCAGCGACGAGGAAGACGCGGAGTGAGGATACTCGGGGCTGTTTTCAAGAGTGGGGGGGGTTGTGGTTATGCTGTGTTTGGAGACTTGAGCATTGGGAGGCGTTCTGGTCAAAATGGAGAGGCGTTGCATCTGTGGATCTGCAAATTCGCCATCTCCAGTCTTGTGAGAGGTGTGCTCTGGCTGTGCATCTGGCTGTGCACCTGGCTGTGCTTCTTGGCCTCGGTGCTTTTGTAGTGATCGTGGTCCCTTGGGCCACTGGCAACCAATAATGGGAGTATGTCCAAGAGATTTGAAGACAATGCAATATTGGAGCACGTACCAGTAATGTCGCGATTCGCTGTAAAGGTGGTGGAGTTTTGCGAGTAATGAACTCGGCACGCTCCGAGTCCAATAAAATCAAAAATCAAAACCAAGGGTAATCCAGGCTTTCTATGAAAACGAGTATGCAAGCGCATCTAAAAAACGAGCATGCAGGTCTATAGATCCTTGGTGTACACAACAAAGTGCAGATCCGCCCGGATGACGCCACGCCAGCTGTCGCCGTGGGCGGCGTAGGGAAACGGCAGTGTGATGACGGAGCCGTCACTGTCCGTCTTGAGGCGACAGCCGCGTTTCGTGTAAAACGCACGCAGAGCGGTGCGCGTCTGGATCACGTCAAACTCGAACCGGCGAGCGCCCAGCTGGTCGCGCGCCCACTGCTCGGCGTGGGCAAACAGCTGGACGCCGAGGCCGGTGCCCTGGCGTCCTGCCGCGATGACAAACTTGCCGAACCAGGCGACAGCGCCGTCCTCACGGAGCGTCAGGCTAGCATGGCCGAGCAGCGTGTCCGGGTCGTCGGCGGCGACGGCTAGCAGCACGGCGGCCTTGGGCGTGGCGAGAAGCGCACGCACGGCCTCGGCGTTGGTTACAGCGATCACGTCGCGCGAGCCGGCCTCTAGAAAGACATCGTCGCTGGTGTCGACGCGGAAGGCGGCGTTGACGAGCTCTACCACGGCGTCGACGTCAGCCTCGGTGGCGGTGCGGAAAACGAGAGCCATGAAGAAAAAGGCGGGCGGCGTAGGAAGAAGGAAAAAAAAGAGAGACAGGCTTGCAAAGAGGGAAGGAACGACAGAGCATTGAGACATATTCGATGCAGTCGTATTCGGCCGTCTTATTGGTCCGTGCTTACAGACTGCTAGCGCAGCCGTTGCGATTAGCACGAGTACACCGTCTGCCTTTTCAGCAGCCTCGGCGAATGTCGGCGAGTCCTTCCCGATACCTCTTCGCAGTAAACGCAGGTTCGGAAAGTGCAGCCTTGCAGCCCACACGCTGCCCAAAATTAGCCTTGGGCCGACAAAACGGCCCCTCTGGTGTAAGCGCGCAATTTCATGTTGGGTCAAACGTTGAGCCTACGAATTATGGTCGCCTGGGCTGTGCTTGCATGCGGCGCTTCGCAACGGCCGAAAGCGACCGTTTTTGGCGGCCAGGCACCTGCACCACCTGCAGCACCTGCACCACCTGCAGCAGTCAGCCGAGCAATGAAGCGGGCAAAGTGAATAGGCCAACAGGCAACAGGCTGCAGCCGCCAGTCTCTTGCTTCACTGCAGGCCGAGTTTGGGCCCTCTGTTGGCCCCTCGCTGAGACCGCCAGCCAGACTGCCTCAGAGGTCTCCAGGCCCGTTTGCCTGTCCTGGCGAGCCGCCGGGCCAGTGAATGAGACGTCATACCGTGTTGAACAGGAGGCCCATCAACATCTGCGCGTATAAGTAAGTCGGTCTTGCGGCTGTCCTTGCTGCTTTTCTCACCACTTACCCTCTACTCTTCCATCGCCCTCTCTTCCACTCTTCATCAGCTTTCATCTTCCTCTCTTGCCATTACTCTACTCTATATCCCTTGACATCTCCATCCAACCACGATGACCAGGCAAGTCAACCCGCTTCGGCGACTTCCACTTCCAGCTAACACTCCTGCCAGGAATCTTTCCCACAGTCTGGCCTCGGCTGCCTCCCTCATGTCTGGTGCTGGCAAACCGTCCCGCCAGGAGTCGGTCACCTTTGACGACGCCGACTCGTGCACGGATACCGCCAAGGGCCCGTCCCCGGCCGGCTCCCATGCTGGCTCCCATGCTGGCTCCCATGCTGGCTCCCATGCTGGCTCCCGTGCCAGCTCCCGCATCCTCCCCCTCAGTCCCAAGCCGTTTGCCGGCCACATGTCGCGGCCGATCTCGCCGGTGGTCCCCGAGTGCATAGCCGACTACCGCGCTCTCGGACTCGGCTCCTGTGTCAATAACGAGGACGAGGGCGAGGACGACAAGCGCAGCAACGCCAGCAACGAGGACGGCTTTCCCTCGCCCCTCGTCGGTTGGACGACCTTTGATCCCATCGTCCAGTCGCCCCTGGCCGCCTCGGTGGCCCACGACAACCAGAGCGATAATGGCAACAGCGAAGGAGTCATCGCTGCGATCGAGCGCCTCACCAACATTGTCCTCTCCAGCCAGGACCGCCTCGGCAACCTGCAGGACTCTGTCCGTCGGCTGCACGACAACGTCAACCGGCTGGACCACCTCATGGCCGGCACGCAACACGACATGGAGGTGCTGCGGAATGACGTGCGCGATGTGCTGGACTCCGCCGCCGACGCCGCCGACCACGGCGACCACGGCGACCACGGCGACTACGACAACTACGACAGCTACAACAACTACAACGCCCGCCACAACGGCTACTCGCCGGCGGGCCTGAACCGCTTTGATTCGATGCACCTGTCGCGCCAGAACTACGGCTGCAGCTGCGACCACGCCGGCGACCGCACCGGCCAAGACGAGTCCGCCCAAGGGCCATCGGTTTTCGTCAAGGTGACGCCCCAGCAGCCCAAGAACGCGACCAGGTGCCAGGGTCGTGGCAACATGAACTACGGCCAGCGCAGGCCCCTGCGCTTTCCGCGGATGCGCTGAGAACCCAGCAGGACGGAGTTGGCCCCGGGGCCCCGATGGAGTCGCGTGTGATGTGTGATGATCTGTAGAACCTTGCATTTTTGTTTCAATATTGTCCGATAGTCAAATTCAGTCCTTGTCGAGAACCGCTCTGTTTGCCATGTTTGTAACCCCTCCTATCCAGAAGCCAGTGAAATAAAAATAAAGACGGCTTGCGGGCACACCGTCCCGTCCGAACCCCATGCAAGACGAGAAGAAAAAAGAACAGACGGGGAATAGCATCTGATGCCGCTGGGTTCGTGCTTCGTACTCGTACATCGCTTTTAGGCCTCCCTCCCTCTCTCAGCCCTACCTGCGCCTGGGTATATGCACCTCTCTGCAAACCATGGTCTACCTGCCGCCCTAGTACGGGAACGCCTCCTCGATCATCCGGTTCGCGGCCGTCGTCATCCGGCTCTTCTCCTCCAGCGACGCGTACTGCAGGTCGTTGAGCGACGTTGGTGGCGGCAGCATCGCGTCGTCGTCCTCGTCGCCAAACACAATCGTCTCCAGCACCGTGAAATCGGTCCAGTCGATCCGCGACACCGCGTCCTTTTCCACTTTTTGCTCGTGCTCCTCCTTCTGGCGCTGCGTCTCCTCCCACTCGGCATACGCAATCCGCTGCTTGGCCCGCAGCAGAATGGAGAATCGGTCGTCCACATTGTGCTGCAGCGCCGCCATCCGCACCGCTGTGCTGGCCGGTTCCGCGCGGTCGGTCGTCTCCGGCTCCTTCTCCGTCCTCTCATCATCCACTGCCGCCCCCGCCGCTGTCCCGAGATCCTTGTTGATGGCTGCGTACTGGTCCACCATGCGCTGGAAGTAGGCGTGCAGCGAGTGGCTCGGGAGCAGAAACTGAAACTGTGGGTTGGCCACCTCCCGCCGCAGCAGGTCCTTCTGGAAGCTCTGTCCGTGCACGGCCACAAACGAGGCCGTCAGCCGCAGCACGTCCACGTCCTTGGCGTTCATGATGGGCACCCGCGCCGAAAAGCCATAGTTGGGCGGCTTCTCCGGGCCCTTTTCGACCGCAGCGGCGGCGCCGTCGCCTCCGCCCGCTGCCGTCTGCGTCTCGCCCACCCGGCCCGCCGCCACTGCCGTCACCCGGCCTGCCCGGTACTCCTCCTTGCGCCATTCGTAGTAGGCATTGTACGGGTCCTCCGCGCTCGTCACGAAGCTGAACCGTGGGTTGCTGCCGTGGTTCTCCCGCAGCCGTGCCTCGATGCCTGCACCGCCACGCACCGCATAGCCCGCCGTCTTCTCAATCACCTCGCGGATCTCGCCCGGCGGCGGCATGATCACGCCCTGTGGCGGCTTGATGCGGTCCAGCAGCGCTTGCGCCGCTGCGGCCGAGTTCGTCTCGGCGGTCGACATTGTGTGGGAAAGACTGTCGCGGTAGAGAACCGATACGTGCTGCAATCGAGGCGGAGAGATGTCGTCGCTGTCGGAACAGCTGTCGAATTGGTGGTCCTGCGGACGGGAGAATTTTGATCCTGCGCGGCGATGTCAAAATGGACGGAATCACGTGACTGTAAAGTCACTCAGATATTCGGACCGCTCTGGCAAAGCATCGGACAGCTGATGGTCCCAGGTGTCTTGCGTCTGGGACGATGTGCATACGATTATGATAACTTTCGGATGGAACTCATACTCGTACGCACGTTTATTTAGTACTATGTAGGTCGCGTTGACTGTATTTTGTGTATTTCATCGAGTTGAACATTGTAACTGCCAAATAATTCGAGCACAAAATATCAACAGACACTTTATCCTTGTACCTATTTCCTCCACCGCTCACATGGACAACTCCCTAAACGACTGTATTGCCTCACTTTCACAAGAATCGTATCATGAACTGCTCTCCAAGTGCTCGTACACGCAACACCGTCACAGAGGGTCCTTCAGCCTCGTTCCCACTCATGCAGTAGCCCCACCTAGTCCCCCAGCACAGTGCGGTCGGGGTAATGTACCGCTGTCGGCGCTGTCGACGGATGAGTTGGGACGTCCTGGGCAAATCAAGAGTAAAACAACCGCCAGGGACCGCAGAGCCCAGCGAGACCTATGAGACAGAAAAAGGGACGAGCGGTCGGCGTGTGGGGGTCGTCCAATCAAGACTCTGGGCCATGGAAAACAATGGCACGCGAGTGACAGACAACGGCGTAACAGTGCGCAAGCGCGAGTAATACGAGTACACACCGTCCGAGCCCCACCAAATCCCACCCGAAGCTCTAGAGACTTTGGCCACGATCACGATCCCCTTTCCGAACGATTTTCCCCCTCTACCGTCCCACCACGAGCCTCTGCGCATCGTCCACAAACTCCGACTCGCTCGAACCGCCGGGCCTCCCTATTCTTATTTTCCCGCCATCCGCGCTTCGCTTCCGACGCAAACACCCATCACCGACAAAACGGCGTCTTCCGCGCACAACACGTCAAACCCTCGTCCGGCCGCAACCGGCGCATTATCGGGAGGATTCGCTGCCGCCGCCGCCGCCGCCCGAGCGCCGCGGGGCCTGTCGTCTACGGAGAGCCATTTTTCTTCTGCCACCGCCACCGCAGCCACCGCCACCGCAGCCACCGCAGCCGCCGCATCGCCGCCGACCCACTGGCCCAGCATGCAGACGCTGCCAGACAGCCGACCGCAGTCGTTTGACGAGATCTACGGCCCGCCGGAGAACTTTCTCGAGATCGAGGTGCGCAACCCGCGCACGCACGGCGTCGGCCGGCACATGTACACGGACTACGAGATTGTGTGCCGCACCAACATCCCTGCGTTCAAGGTGCGGCAGAGCGTGGTGCGACGGCGATACAGCGACTTTGAGTACTTTCGCGACATCCTGGAGCGCGAGAGCGCGCGCGTTACGATCCCGCCGCTGCCGGGCAAGGTGTTTACGAACCGCTTCAGCGACGACGTGATCGAGGCGCGGCGCGCCGGCCTCGAAAAGTTCCTCAAGATCGTCGTCGGCCACCCGCTGCTGCAGACGGGCAGCAAGGTCATGGCGGCCTTTGTGCAGGGTGCGTTGTTTTCGACTCCTTTTTGCGTTCCCCTCATGCCATCGTTTCTTTCGTGCCACGCATGCTGACACTCCACAGACCCGAACTGGGACCGCAACGCCTGGTGAGCCCTGGCCGTTGTTGGCCGTTGCTCGGCCGCCATCCGCCGTCGACTGTCGACCGTCTACCGTCGACGACGATCCACGACAGGACACACGACTGCCTGCCTTTATTTGGAGTGTTGGATGTTGCACATGTTCTGTTTTTTACTCTCGCCGCTTCCCGCGCTTCCCGTGCTTCCGTTCGCTATTGGACTTGTCCGATGACGGCGGACCTGCCGCCACGATCACTGAGCGCCGCGGTCGTCCGCGCGCACACCGGAAGAGGAGCTGGAATAGTATCTTACCTCGCGGCATTGGGGCTTGTTGGAGGATTTTTTTTTGGCGCTTTTTCCTGTGCTCAGCGGCTTTCTTCGTTCTCAATCTTTCAAAAGCGTGGGGCCTTTTTCCAGTGTATCTGCCAGTGGATATCCCGCCCATGCTTTTTCGTCTGTTGCTCTCAGCCCGATGCCGTTGCGGCTCGTCTCGGCAGTCGAGCCTTGGGATAATATAGGATGCACGCATTCCTACTCGTACTCGCGTTGCTGTACGTCGTACAAGGAAAGACCTCGTCCGTAGGGCCAGTCACGTGCCCTCTACGAGTCCAGCTGTGGCTCTACGTCGTAGCGCGACGTCACTGCGCAACGCCCCAGCCAATCCACACGGCCACTGCCCGCACACGGCTGAACGCCACCAGCCAGAGGACAACAATTAAGATCCAGCTAAGAGACCCCCCAACGACACCCACCACATCGGCCGGCATCGATCCCGCCCACCTCACCGCCACCTTTTTTTCGTCTGGTGTGCCGCCTATCAGAGACGCCTTTTTTTTATTCGTTTCTTCTTTTCTTCTTTTCCTCTTTTCCTCTTCTCTTTCTTCTCGTCTCTTCTCGCTCTTCGGGCTCGACGGCAACCACACGCTCCTTTGGTCGCCTCGGACTGGACATGGCATCAGACCAAAGCGCCTCAGCCTCAGCCTCAGCTTGAGCGGAGCCGTGTGAGCCTGACGGATCTGCAGCGTGAAACCTCTATTTCGCATTTCCCCTTATTTTCCCCGTTTCTTTGCTTCTATTCCCCATGGGCCTCACCTACTTTCTCGTCGTCTACCTCTTTGGAGGCCTGACCTTTTTGCCGCTGCTCCTCGCGGCCGCTGTGTACGCGTGGACAAAGCCGGCCGATGGGCCTGGCGCGACGGATGAGGATGGCCTGGCACGCCCTGGAGACGACCCGGTGGCCATCGAGACGGCGCGTCGCGCGCACGAGAAGCTCCGGCCACCACATCCACACCACCGGCTCGACCAGCACCACCACACGGACGACGTCGCCACGGCCGGCCACTTTGCCGTGTTTCGGCACTATGTCGCCTCGGTCAACTCCAAGCCCGTCGAGGCCTCCACAACGGGCCCGCCCACGGTGGTGCCGCCCAGCCCGAGCGTGTACCAGACCTTTTTCCGCAACATGCTCAAGAAGAACAACGGCGCGGCAAACGCGGGAGGCAGCGGGTCTGGGACCGGCAGCGCCGGCGGAGGCAGCGGTGGCAGCGTTGTCGGCGGCGTTGCGAGCGGCAGCAGCAGCAGCAGCAGCGGCGACACGGCGTTTGGGACAAAAGACGCGGCGGCGGCGGTCGAGGTCAGCAGTGCTTCCAGCCGACGCCCCAAGAACGCGCGCAACATGTTTTACGTGGTGCTACGTCATGGCCACCTCATCCTGTTTGACGACGACCAGCAGGTGGACGTGCGTCACGTGATCAAGCTGGCGGACCACGACATCGACCTGTATGCGGGCGGCAGCGGCGAGGACACGCCGCCCGAGGGCGAGCTGTTTATCAAGCGCAGCGCGCTGCGGCTGTCGCCGCGGCATCCAGAGCGGCTGATGGGCGCGCACAACGCGCCGCCGCCGCAGCCCTGGTTCCTGTACAGCGACAACTGCTCGGAAAAGGAGGATTTTTACTTTGCGCTGGTGCGCAGCCAGGAGGCCGAGGGCGTTTCGGCGGCACCGCGACCGCGCACGATCGAGGTGCGACACCTGACGAGCCTGATGGAGCGGCTGCACGCGTCGGAGGAGGCGGCGGAAACACGCTGGCTCAACGCCCTCATCGGCCGTGTGTTTCTTGGTCTCTACCGCACGCCGGAGTTGACGGCGTTTGTGCGGCGCAAAATCGTGACCAAGCTGTCTCGTGCGCCGCGGCCGGCCTTTGTGGCGGAGCTGGTGGTGCAACGCGTCGACCTGGGCACGACCACGCCGCAGATCACGGCGCCGCGGTTGCGCAGTCTCACAGCCGACGGCGAGTGCGTGGTCGAGGCCGACGTGCGCTACACAGGCCACTTTGGCATGGACGTGGCGGCGACGTTGCGCGTCACCACGCCCATTGGCACGCAGGAGGTCAAGACATCGCTCGCGGTGGCGTTGACGCGCATCGAGGGCCCTGTGCTGTTCAAGATCAAGGCACCGCCCAGCAACCGCATCTGGTTCGCGTTCCGCCACATGCCCAAGATCGAGATGGAGATCCGGCCGATCATCCTGGCCCGCCAGCTGACGTGGTCCGTCTTCATCCAGATGATTGAGAGCAAGATCAAGGAGACGATCGCCGAGAGTCTCGTGCTGCCCTTTTGGGAGGACATGCCTTTTTTCTCGACCGAGCACAAGGAGTGGCGTGGCGGCGTGTGGCAGGAGGATGATGTTGCGGCAGCTTCCGGGACGTCGGATGCGGAGCCAGAGGCGGGCGCAGCACGGCCAGCAACACCGGCCGAGACCGAGATGGACGTGACCGATCCGGATGTGGTGGCGGCGACGGCGGCAGCAGCAGTAGCGTCCGGGAGTGACGGAGCGTCACCTGCTTTGATGAGGCTGCGGCGGCTGAGTCAGAACTTCAGCTCGCCGGCCGTTGTGTCAGGGTCACCGGGCAGCGGGACGACGATTAAGAGCCGACGGCCACACGCTTCAAGCAACGGCAGCATCGCAGAAGCAGAGGTCGGCACGCCGTCACGAAAGCGGTCGGAGGACGGCACCTCGGTGATGGCGACGGCGACGACGGTCGAGGACGAGGACGAGACGCTGCCGAGTGTACGAGAAGACGACGGGGCAACGGCGACGATGGCGACAACAGCGACGACGACGACAACACCGCCGACATTAACACCGCCGACCACGGCCACAACGACGACGCCCACCATTTCTGCACGCAGCTCATCGACGTCGCTGGCCATCTCCTTGCCGTCTGAGCCGCGCGAGCTGGCACCATCGTCATACACGACAACGATCACAGGCGGCAGTGCCAACGGCGTCAATGGAAACAATGGCAACAACAAACGCAGCGCGGCACTTGCTGCAGCAATGACGGGCGCAGCGGCGTCAGCCAAGCGCTGGGGCATCAACGCGCTTCAACGACGGGCAGCGGCAGCAGCAGCGGCAGCGGATCGTAAGGCGCGACAAGGCTTGGGAGACCGACGAACGAGCAGCAGTGGCGAGCAGCTGGACTTGAGCAAGCCGATTGGCGGGGGACGACCATTGCCGCCGCCGGGCGAGCCGCTGCCGATGCCGGAGGAGTTGGCGCGGGGACAGCGGAGTTTGAGTCGGGACAGGCGGCGAAACAGCGTGGTGCGGAAGCCAGTGCCACCGCCACGACGGCCGACCGAGATGGAGACGGAGGGATCGAGGTGGGCGGGATCGGTTGCGATGCGGCAGGAGGGGGAGGTGATGGTGTTGCAGGTGCCAGAAGACTCGGAAGACGAGGAGGAGGAGGAGGAAGAGTTGGAAGAGGGAGAGGCGGGAAAAGAGGAGGATGGCGAGGAGGAGGAGGAAGAGGAGGAGGAAGAGAAGAATGAGGAAGAAGGGGAGGACAAAGAAGAGGATGACGACCAGAGCAAGCAGCCAAAGGGCGTCGTGGAGGAGGACGACGGCATGGCAGCCTGGGGCATCGAAGAGACAGGGGAGGCGACGGACAAGAAGGACAAGGCGGAGACGACGAAAGTGTCTGGAAAGGCAGAGGCGACGACTGAAGGGGATGGGAACACGTGACGGACTTGTAGCAAGGAAGGAGCAGATGACAGACGAGGCAGTCTGGGCGGGTAGACAATTTTGCTGGCGGTAATGCCGCAAAAACAGCGACGGTCAGCACAGCACGGAGTCTTGTATTCTGCAGCAGGGCGTTTTTGTGTGGTTTTTTTTTTTTTGGCAGCATCAGGCTTTTTGTACAATACAATCAATACTATCCTACAGGGAACGGTTGTTTAGATGTTCAAGTCAGGCGGCGTCACCACCGGCCGGCATGAGCAGTTTCCGACGTGGACGGTCATTCTCCGAGTGGTCGTCGCCGTCGTGGTGGGTGTCGTTGCCGTCCCAGTCGCCGAGGCGCTGGCGTTCGGCGCGGTCCCAGGCGGCGCGGCCGTCGGCGCCGGTGCAGTAGCTGTTGCGGACGGCCGAGTGGCAGCAGGCGTAGCCCCAGCTAAAGTCGTGCCACCAGCTGCCCCAGACGGCGGAGTGGTTGCGCGGCAGCACGTCCTCGGCGTATTTGGAGCGGTCGGAGCGGACGGCGTGCGTGCGGACCTGGCCGGCCTCGTCGTACTCGACAAAGGATTCCGAGGCGGTGGGAGGCGGCGCGAGAGCGCTCTTGTCGCGGGCCGAGCCCTCCACACCCGAAGCTTCGACGCCGTACTTTTCCCGCATCAGCGCCGCCAGCGCGGCCTGCTGCTGCGAGACCTCGGCGGCGGCCTCGCGGCGGCGGGCCGCCGCCGCCGTCGGGTTGGCCTGCAGGTGCAGGCTGGCGTCGCCGGTCTGGTCGTGGGCCTCCCAGGCGTAGCGCTCGTCGCGGGCCATGGCGGCGGCGTCGCCGTCGGCCCGGGCAAAGTTCTGCTCGGCAAAGAGCCGCGCCGAGTCGTCCAGGTACGCGCCGCCGTCCACCACCTTGCGCCGCTTGGGGTCGTACTGCGCCGAGTCCGGGTCGAGGTTGACCAGGTAGCGCGCCGTGTCCTCGCGCATGCGCAGGTCCGCCGCGCCGTTGGTCCGCGACACGCCCATGTCCGCGTCCTCCGAGTAGCGCGTGTCGTCGCCTGCAGCGGTGGCCGCCGCTGTCCCTTGGGTCTTGCCCGCCTTGCCCTCCCCCCCCGTCTCGCCCCCCCCCTCCTCTCCTCCTCCGCCTCCTCCTCCCATCCCCCCCAGCCGCCGCCGAGCCTCGCTCAGCCGCGCCCGCTGCGCCACCATGCCCGCATAGTCCCGCGCGTCAAAGCCCAGCCACCGGTCCCGCTTCGCGTCCCACCCCAGCCGCACGTCCTGCACCACCTCGTCCGCCGCAATGTCCTGTCCCGTGTGCTTGGCCAGCCGCGCCCGTGGCCGCTGCAGACAGTCGCGCTTCGCGTGGCCCATCGACCCGCAGTTCTCGCACGCCCCCTTGCGGTACTTGGTCGCCGCCACCCCCTTGGTCCGCCCCCGGTCGTACCACCCCGTCTCCTCCTCCCGCTTCCGCAGCCGTTGATGCTCCAAGTAGTCGCGCTGGCCCGCCGTGCCCGCCCGTGTCGCCCCGTCACCGTCGCCATTTCCGCCGCTGTTCGCCCCGCCCGCACCACCCGTTCCGCCCACCCGCATCACCGCCTTGTCCGCGCCCACTCCCCCCTCATCCTCCTCCTCGATCGCGTAAAAGGGCCGCTTCGTGATGAACTGCGGAATGTAAATGTTCTGCTCGCGCGTCGCCGGCGCCGACATCCGCGACCCCCCCAGCCGCTCATCCCGCTCGTCGGGCGACTGCCGTCCGAGCATCGACATCGTGGCGGTTGTTGCAAGGTGACCTTGTTGACCCTTCTCTTGTCGCCGTCCGACAGCCTGCGCCGGCCCAAATATTCCACGCTTGCTGACACATGATCCCTTATCGCTTATCGCCCAGGTCCTAGTCTGTGCACGTGCCAGCATGTCGCAACCGCGCAGCCGCCACCCCACCGAGATCCAGGCCGCGTCCCCGTTCTGCCAAGATTCACCGCCCAAATGTATCCAAACTACGAGCGACCTCTCCGTCTCCCAAACGCCTCCTTCTCGACCACGCCTCGCCTTGCCCTCTCCCGGCCATGGCTCCCGCCGCCTCCTCCAAGACCCGCGTTCGCGGCATGATCCTCACCGTCGGTGTTGCTGCCATCACCATGGTCGGCACCTTTTACGGCGCCGGCCTCAAGTCTGACCAGCAAGCGAAAGAGGTGGGCTTCGATCTTCCTCCTCCAGTCGTCTCGGCCCGTCGCTAACCCTCTCATCCTCCCCGCTAGAGACGAACACTATCCTCCGTCACTGCTAGCTCGGCCGCCTCCGACGCTGCCGCCGCTGCTGCCCGGGATGACTTCGTCTCCGCTCTCCAGACCCGCCGCCACGCCCTCCTAATGGCCAAACAAACGTGGGAGAAAAAGGCTGCTACCCTGCACGATCGCATGCAGGCCAACCGCGCTGCTGCCGCTGACGGACCCGAGAAATGAGTGCCCAAAGATGCACATCACACTGCCATCAGATAGCACCAAAAAGCACCAGAGAGCATCGCCGCCTCGGCCCGACGGACCGGCAGAATTGGGACAGCTCTGCACTCTACTACCGGCTACAGTAGACACGCAGTTCATACACTCCAGCTGGGGCCTGGGCAGCTTTACGACTACCTTTCGCGGCCACCCTCTACGGTGGCCCTCACGGCTACCCTTCACGGCTGCCCGTCACGACTTTGTCCAAAGCTCAAATGCCAATTATATTGAATAAAACACCATTCGCCCGTCCATCCACCCCAAATTCTCCGTCTGCTCCCAACGCAACGCAAAACCACTAAAAACATGCTGTCCAAATAGCCAGCCACAAACCTTGCCACCACCGGACAGAGAGTTGATTTCCGTCCCCAGAATAGTCAAAAAATATAGCAATAAATATCCCAGCCATATGCTGTCGTTGTAAGATACTCCCAGCTTGCCTGCTGCTTCAAGCCAGCTCCGTGCCATCAGACGCCACATGGATCACATCCGCCGCTGACGCCGGCACATTACTGCCGACCTGCGGCTGCTGCGTATTCCCCACCGGTGCCACCTTTGGTGCGTTCTTCGATCCCCGCGGTCGTCCCACCGGTCTTTTGCCGGGCAGGCCCGTCGCCTCCACAAATTTGATCTTGGCCATGCCCGCGCTCCCCGCCGGCTTGACCTTGGGTGGCCGCCCGGGCTTTCGCCGCGGTGCTTCCTTCACAGGAAAGTTGAGTTTCTGCTGACTCAGCTTCAACGGCTTGCCCGCCACCTTGGTCGCATCCGGTGTTTCCTTGGCCGCTTTGGCTGGCCCGCGGGCCGCTGCCTTGGCCTTGCCGGCCCGAATCGTCGCCGCTGCCGCCATGGTCGTCGCCCGCTTCGCCATGGCCGACTTGGGCTTCGCCTTGTTCACCGCTTGTGCCGTTTTCACGGCCTTGGCTGCCTTGCCTGCTTCCTTGACTGCCTTGGCAGCCTTGGCCGCCTTGGCCGCCAGCGCTCGCGCCATCGGAGTCGCCTGCAATCCCGACGCCGCCGGACTCGTCTCGGCTTCCAGTGGCGTAGATTGCTCGGCCGCACCCGCGTCTTGGTCCTTTGCTTTCCTCTTTCGAGGCACTGCTGCATTGGCAGTGTTGTTGCGCTTCCGTGCCGCAGCACCACCTGTCGCCTTGCTCGTCTTCGTCGCCTTGAGCCCCCGCGCCGTCTTAGTGACCTTGACCGCCTTGGCCGTCTTGACGAGCTTCGCCGGCTTGGCCGCTTTCCCGGCTTTCGTCGCTCTTGCTGACTTCGCTGGCTCGGCTGGCTCGGCTGGCTCTGCTGTCGTCTTTGCCGCCTTTGCCGTCTTCGCTGTCTTGGCTGCCCTGGCCGCCTTGGCTGCCCTGGCCGCCTTCATCACCTTGGCTACCCTCACATCCTTTGTCGTCTTGGCAACCAGGGCCGCCAGTGCTGCCTTGGTTGTAGTCACCTTGGCATTCGCTGCCGTCTGGCTCGCATCCACCGTCCGTGGTCGCCCAGGCCCTCTCTTCGGCGCGGTCGACTCACGGATCATCTTCGTTGCCGGACCGCGAACAACAGAATCGTCATCTTCTCGGTAGGCATCCAGCTTCCGCTTGCCAAGGGCCGTGCCCGTCTTCTTTCCTTTGTCGGCCTTTGCCTTCTCCGCTACCGCCTTTTCAGCTGCCTTGAAGAGAGCCTTGTCGCGCTTTCGGGGGCCGAGAATACCACGGCAATTCTCGCTGCCGCAAAGACACGTCTGGACGTTCTTGGAAGAGTACGGGTCAAAGTTGTAGTCATAGGTCAGCTCCTCTCCCGTCATGATCGGTCGGTCTCCCGCAAACAAGGCAATCCGCGGCTGTCCCGAAACAATCCACTTGATCATTCGGCAATTGGGCGAGCAAGAGTGGTTGACGAAACGGGCGACACTACCGCTGGTGCCGTCAATAATCAGAGACTGATCGAAAGACATGAGATAGTAGCACTGCAGAGGACCGTTAGTAAAAGGGACACGAGCATACGACCGTCCACACCGGAGCGACGCACCGCATTGTTCTTGTACAGCTCATTCATCCGCCGGTCCGACTCCTCTTCCGTGATGATCTCGCCAATGTACTCCATGATGATCTGGCCAGGCCGGAAGCTGCGACTGGCACGAATGCCGTGCCCGCGATTGGGTGTCTTGAAGACTTCCACGCCGATGTGGTAGGGGTTCTTGGACGCCGTGCGCTCTGACAGGCGCTGGAATTCGCGATTCCGGCATCGTTCCGGACCGACGTTGCAGTTGGTGTCATCGCACTCATATAGCATGATGCGGTTCTGGCAATCCTCGTCGCAGCCTGTCTCGCGTTTGCAAACACACTTGGACGAAAAGTCATCAAAGTCGGGGTTTTTGCGCCAGATGGCGTGCGCATCGCCGACGAAACGGTCTGCATGGTCAATACCGTTCGAAATACACGCAGAATCACGAGAGGCTCACTCTTGCTAAATCGGCCGTACTTGACCGGCTTTGGTTGGCCGGGTGGCAGCGGGTTGAATACATCAAAGGGCATTTGAAAGTCCCGGCCATGGACCAGGAGCCGCATCCCGGTAAATATGGGCATCGGCAATGTCTTGTTTGCTGGGTACTTTTTTGTGAGCTCGGGCAGCGTTGCCAGCTGCCTCTTCTCCGCTGCGTTCAGGCCCATGGACGGGTCTTCGGGCATGGGCTGGCCAGCGTAGAGGCCTTTGTCGAGCCACTTCTTGACGCGCTTCAGGATCGGTCTGTCTTCCACCTGGCCCTCCTCGTCCTCTGCGTCGGCCGCTCCAGCACCTTGCGTAGCGCGCTTGCGGGGCGAGTCGCCGTTCGTCTCGTCGCCGTCGCGAGGGGCGGCCCGGTCGGCCGGTCTTGTCTTGGCCACTAATGGCTCTCCAGCAGCATTCGCAGGGACGTATTTGCCGTTGCTCCAGACAGTGTACACCACGGGGTCATCATCCACGTGCGAGTACTCCTTTGTATCTTGGAGACGCCGAAGTTCACGAGGAATCATGGGTTTCTTGTCTTGCAGGCGACGCGTGCGCTTGCCCAGCGAGGACGGTGCATCGGCGTTCGGAGGCGGTGCGCTGATCACGTCCGATAGGCGAGTGGCGCGCCTTTCTATAGGCGAGCGCTGCGCAGCCTTGGCCTTGGGCGTTGCCGGTTTCGCCGTTGTCTTGGTCGCTGTCTTGGCTGCAGACCGGGCAGCCGCCGGCGACTCCTGTGCCGTTCGCACCGTGCGCGAAACCCTCGTGGACCGGCGCGCAGTACTTGTCGGAGTTGCTGACTGGGATGGTTGTGGCGGCTGCGCGGCGACATCGTCGGATATCCGGCGGGACGAGAGGCGACGGCCTTGACCCGCGGGTGTTTCGTTCGCAACATCCTCCACGGCCTCTTCGACACCGATAACAGCAGTCGTGCTCTCGTGCACCTCAGTCACCTCGGCCACCTCGACAGATGCGGCTGTCTCCGAATCGAGCTCCATGGGGGTGGTGATGATTTCCTCCGGGCGCGAGACAGCCAACGGGGCGATTTCGACGTCGACAGGCTCGATAAGATCGGCCACGCGCAGCACCGACGTACGCGGCTGGGGCGGGGTAGCGAAAGCGAGCGCCTGGGTGTGGGCGCTGACATGGGGCGCGTCCATGGCAAGGTCAACGGCGGCGGCGGACTGAGGCGACCAGCGTCGCGGAGTGGCCGCGAGAGAAAAGGGAGTGGCGGGCATGGTGTCAGACAAGATGGTGACGGAAGCGACAGTGGCGCCGGCGGCAGAGAGGGCCATTATGACCTCATCTGCCTCGGGTTTGGCCCGGCGCGAGGCATTGGAAAAGGTCGAGGCGGGAGTAGATTTGGCTGTGGACTGGTGGGAGTCGGTGAAGACGGGGACGTCTGAGATGCCCGTTTCGGCTGGGCTCTCCTCCTTGAGAGGCATTGACGCCGGAGGTCTGTCCCGACGCGTCAGCAGCTGCGCGATGGGGGTGGCGAGCAGAGAAAACATGGTGGAACTGGGGGATTTGTGTAGATCAAAGTGCTTTGCAGGGGTGGGTTTGGCATCAGGCGGTTGGCGACCGCCGACGTGTTGTCGGACGTGTTTGTCTGGCAGAGGCGCGCAAACGTGCCGGCTCTCACGTGTGGCGGTAAAGAAAGGAGCCGACGTGTCTCTAAAGAGGCAGTTTCTTTCTTTTCTTTATCCACAAGGTTTGCCGGCCAAACGACGCGTCTCAGCCAGGCGGGCGTGGTGGCACGCACTGAAAATGGGAGGGGCAAAACAAAGCACGGATCAGGGCAGCGGGCGGGAAGGTGTCTGTATACGGGAGAGAGGAGAGAGGGACGGAAAAGAAATAGCAAAGGAACGAGGGAGAGAGGCAGTAGAGAAGTTCACGTACACGAAGAAACCCCGTGCGATTGGGGGCGTTGGGGTATAGCCGAGAGTGAGAAAAAAGGGAAGGAGCAGGTCGGCTGGGCGCAAGGGTGTATTAGAAGAAATGGAAGGAGGCTAAATGGGGAACTGGGAAAGGGGAACGCCAAAAGAGGGAAAGGAAGGACGCCAATCCGCGGCGCGTCAACAACGGGGATCGCAGGAAGGCGCGGGAGCTTAATGCATTACACGTGCCGCTGTCTAAGCACGAGCGGAGGAAATGGTGACGAAGGTGTTGATGGCGCGGTCTGTGTGTTCTGCGTGTTCTGTGTGGCTTGCGCGCGTTGGTGCAAGGGAGCTGAGGCGGAGGGAGGAAATTGCTGGTGTGGCTGGAAAATGGGGAGGGCGAGGCAGGAAGGTGCCTTATTACTGCCGCGAATCGGACTGGGCAGGAGGGTCTTTGGCAGGCAGACGGGCGACGCGAGAGAAGGCGGGCAGGGGAGAGGCAGGATCTTACCGATGGCGTAGACGGGGTGCGAGGCAAAGGCAGACGTCCAGTCTGGTAGTCTGGCCGTCTGCAAGTCTGACTGTCAGACTGTCTGGCTTTTTGGCTTGTTGGCTTTTCGTGTGTCTGGTCTGGATTTCTGTCGGACCTGGTGGACTGTCCTTGTGGATTCTTCTTTGGGCCAAATCTGTCTCCGTTTGCCTTTTTCTGCTTTTTTAGAAAAAGGGGTCGGATGCAGCCCGACGCACTACTCGAAAAGTAAGAGGTGAGTGATACGCGGCGAATGCTGGGCGGAAGTTGATGGAAAAGGGGGGTGAGAGTGAGAACGATGGCGAGAAGAAGAGCGCACGGCAAAAAGGCGGCTGCCAGCGGGCCGTGTTAGCTCAGCGGGACGAGCGAGAAGGCGAGCCCTGGCCACCGTCGTGATAATTTACAGCGACCGCCTTGGGAGGTGGTCTTTTGGAGTTTACCAGTCCTGCCTGCTGTCTGCTCGTCTGCTGTCTGGGCTTGGTTTTCTTCTTTCCTTGCTTTGTTTCCTTGCTTCTTTCCCTTGCTTCTCTTCCTTGCCGCTTACTGCTTCCGTCAGCTCCTTGTGTCTACTCCAGCCTTCAGCTCGTTTCATCTCCCAAAGTGGCTTGCAAACTGCATGTGATCCTTCTTAGTACGGCCTCTGTCGGCCAACAGAGGTCTCGCGACATTTTTGGGGGCCTTTGAGGGCTGGAAAGGCCTCGCACCCACCGCGGCTGGACGGCCTTGGATTTGGGCTCTGATTATGCCTCACTCCACATGATCCAGATCCTGGTCGAGGCCACAGACTTCGATCCCACGATGTAGAAACCTGACCGAACAACCGTGCTGTCATAGCTATATTTAAAAAATGTCGACGGTCGCAGAATCCAAGTGTCTCCGCCGTCCATTTCCATTTAGATGCCCGCCGGTCGATGCCATCCGAAAATGCGAGGTTGGGGCTACGCCTACCGCATCCCGGCCTACGTGGGTCGGCCGGCGCCTATCACACATACCGCCACAGGGGATGGCCAAGAAAGGCTGGCTACCAGTGTTTGCCGATTCTTGACACAAAAAAACTAGCAATACTATTTGGATCTCTTGGACTGGAGCATAAATGTCGAATAAGGACCGGTGTTGTAAACACAAGCTTGCCCGGTAAAGACGTCCATCCCGATTTACAGAAAGAGGCCGCAATCACTTCCCGGATTAGCAGGACGGAGAGGCCGCTCACTTGGAGCGAGGCCAGAACCTGTAGCTGTTTCTGTGCTCGTTCTCTTTTCCTTGGGATGCCTGTGTCAAGGCCTGTGAATCCTGATCAGAAAGTAGAGACGTAGTCCACCACCCTTTCAACCACAATAGTACGTATTCAAACCAAGGATCTCTCGGGAAGAGTAGCCCAGTCATACATCCAAGGAGAGCTTCCAGCCCAGAACCGTTTTCATTCACAGCCAAACTGTGTCTGCAGACAGCCAAACTCTCAACCAAACCATCCAGCTGCCTTTGGCCGTTCACACTTTCGCACGGAAAACGACAGACGAAGTCAAGGGACTCGCAGGAAACATGAAAACGAGAGAGAGACCAAGCGTCAGATAGTTTGCATGTTTCCTATGCAGTCGACGGCTTCCAAGTTATCACGGCCAAAGAGTAGCGAGATGCCGGCTGGCCAGCCCTGGTTTGAATGGTGCCACATCGCGAGAAGCCACTTCTACATGATTTCTTGTGGCTCGTCATTTTTACTACGGCTTTCTCCCCTTGGAAAGAATGCGCCCGAATATCTCGTCACGGGAAATATGAGGCCATAACAGACAAGATCTGTGTATTCGAAAACGTAAGAACATGTCCTTCCCTCTCGCGTCAGTCGCCGCGGCTGACGTCTGAAAATTCCGACGAGCACTGCAAAAACAGCCACCGCCCGAGCCAATGAAGAGCAGCAAAAAAAGTCGGGATGCTGTCATTTCAAGCTTTGCGTTGCCACCGTGTTGCTGGCGATGACGGCCGGAATAAAATTTAATCGCAAAACAATTGCCAAATTCCCCACACACCTTTTTGTGCCCCACCAGAGAGCCCGAAATCCAGAGCAGCTGCGATTTTTCCGCTGGAACGCCGACGACCTCACGACGTACGCCCAAACGAACGAGTTTTTCTTTTCCCCTCTCGATCCACATCCTCTACAACATGTCCACTCCATTTCGCGGCCGGTACAGCCCGGTCGCGCGGGGCGGCAGCAGCCGCGGCGGCTCCTCGGGCGGCCGTGGCAATGGTGGCGGCAGCCGGGGTGGCTATTCACGCGGCGGCGGCCGTGGCGGCGGCCGTGGCGGCGGCGAGGGCTTCGACGGTGGCGAGGGTGGCCGGGGCGGTGGCCGGGGCGGCGGGTTTGGGCGCGGACGCGGCGGGTACGAGGGCGGTCGCGGTGGCGGCGGGTTTTCGCGTG